>JAWLRI010000152.1:511661-525925 GCA_034781795.1 Crypturellus tataupa
GCCCTGCCGCGGGGGGCGGCGGTGGGGAGCGCCCCACGCAGCGTCCCAGGACGGTTGGGGTTGGAAGGGAGCTCCAGGGATCACCCCATGCAGCCCCTGCTCCAGCAGGGACACCCAGAGCTGGGGCACCGGGTGGCATCCAGGCGGGTTGGGAGATCTCCAGAGCAGGAGCCTCCACAGCCTCCTGGGCAGCCTGTGTTGGGGCTCGGGCACCCTCACAGCAAAGCAGTTTTCCTCACATGGACATGGAGCTGCCTGGGGTTCAGCTTGTCCCCGTTATCCCTTGTACTGTCACCGGCCACCGCCGAGAAGAGCCTGGCCCCGTCCTCCCTACATCCTCCCCTCAGGTACTTGAACATGTTGATCAGATCCCCTCTCTTCTCCAGGCTGAACAGTCCCCGCTCGCTCCGTCTCTCCTCACACGCTCGATGCTCCGGTCCCGTGCTCATCATGTCCCTGCGCTGGCTCCTCTGCAGCAGCTCCACGTCCCTCCTGTCCTGGGGAGCCCAGAGCTGCCCCCAACACCCCCGGTGCCTCCCCAGAGCTGGGCAGAGGGGCAGGATCCCCCCCGGCCCTGCTGCCAACGCTCCTGCTGCAGCCAGGAGCCCATCGGCCTCCTTGGCCACAAGGGCCCATTGCCCCTCATGGGCAACTTGGTGTCACCCAGGACTCCCCAATCCCTCTCCGTGGAGCTGCTTTCCAGCAGGTCAACCCCGATCTGCCCTGGTGCCCGGGGTTATTCCCCCTGCACGTGGATGCCGGGGCTCGCCGAGAGCCATGCGGGAGCCCTGAGCGGGCGCCTTGTCCCCAGCCCTGCCCGTGAGCTGCTCCTGCCCCATGTCCCCCGCTGCAGCTCCCCATGCCAAAGCTGGGGGACGGCAGGGACCTCAGCGCGGCGGGACGGCTCCTCGCGCCCCACACGGTGCCCAGCTCCCGGCGCTGTCCCCATCCCTGTCCCCATCCCTGGGGACAAAACCCCTCAGCTCGGTGCTCGCTGCCCCTGCCTGCCCGCCGGCTTCCCGGACCCGCTGTGACGCCCTGGGGACAGGCATGGGGACAACCGCGTGTGCCTTCCCTTTCCAGGATCCAGGGGCGCTGGAGCCCCTCTGGGTAGGGCTGCCGGGCCTAATCGGAGGCCGTCGTGCAGCGAGATAAGGGCCGCCGGGCGCGCGGCCTTGTCCCCTGCTTGCCACACCTCGGTCACACGCGTCTTACTCAGCTCCGCGCCCGGCTCCGCGCCGCCGCGGGGGCCGGTGCCTCCCTTCCCCGTGGAATCACCCCGTGTCCCGGCACAGCTCCTGTGTGCGCCGGGCCTGGCCGTGCCGCTTGGCCTGGCTCCAGCCATGGGGATCCCTTCCCATCTCTGCGCATGGAGAGGAGGAGCGGATCCCGAGTGTCTCGGGAGCGACAGAGAGCCCCAAGTCTTCTAATAGGGAACGGGGGAGTCGTGGGGCACCAAGGAGCCCTGGCTGCATCATGGTGGGATCTGCAGGCCACGAGGACCTGGTCCATGTAAGGACACCCAGGACTATGTGACTATGTGTCACGATGTTAAATCTCTAAAGCAGGGCTAGGCGCCCAGGGCATCAAAGCTGTGTTTTTTCCCTCGCGTTCCACTGGAGTTTGGGCTCAAGGCGTGGAGGGAGCTATGGCTGGCACCGTCACCACAGGGAAATGGGGAAAAACAGCGGCCAACGCTGCAACCCGCAGCAGGAAAGGGAGGCAGCGCGGGCAGTGCTGGTGGCAGCAGCCAGGCGCCCTCGCGCTGGCCTGGGGAGCAGAAGGCACCAACGTTTGTTGTGGGACACGCGATAAGTAGCGGAGTCCAAGTCAACATCTTCCCCGGATGTTGTTCTCGACAGCTATAAAACGCAATTAATGCTGATACGCTGGCCTAAAAAAAAGGGAAATCAGCCCCGAAATGGGTGAAAGTTCATGGGCAGCTGCGGCAGCTGGGACTTTGCTCCAGCAACCCCGGCCCCTCCTGTCCCCCACTTAGCGGAGGAGGACAAAAACATTTAGCTAATGAATTACGGAGCGGTGTGGGTCCTTCCCTGCGGCTCAGCTATCAGTCAGCGCTGAGCCCCAATCAGGGCCTGGGTGGTTTTGCAATCCTTGATGCTATTTCTGTGTGGTTGGAGTTTAAACTTTGCCACTTGGGCCAGGACACTGCGGAGGAGGAGGCTGAGTCTGGCGTCCGCCCTGTCCTACCTGCGTGCTCGAGGGGTTCGGAGGACCAGAGGAGCCCACAGACCCCGCTCTGCTAGAGCTGCGATCCAGCACAGGTAGGTCCTGATGCCAGTGCCCACCGTTGGGTGCTTGAGCTCCTCCATCGGTACGGGGACAAGGCAAGGTGC
This sequence comes from Crypturellus tataupa, assembly GCA_034781795.1. Taxonomy (NCBI): domain Eukaryota; kingdom Metazoa; phylum Chordata; class Aves; order Tinamiformes; family Tinamidae; genus Crypturellus; species Crypturellus tataupa. The sequence goes on from JAWLRI010000152.1 coordinate 514,019, forward strand.
AATAAATCCCTTCCCGGGGACATCTGGCCAAACACTCTGTCCCCGAACTGAGCTTGAAGGTGGGTCTTGAAGGTGGGAAGACTTAGTTGGGCAATTCATGGTTCAGGAGGGTCAGAGGGGTGGTGGGTTGAGGGGCAGCTGGGTGGTGCTTTCATGGTCGGTTGGTTGGTTGGTCAGTTGGTTGGTCGGTCAGTTGGTCAACAGGTTGTTTGCTTGGTCACTTAGTTGGTCAGTCAGCTGCTTGGCCGGTCAGTCAATCGTTTGTGCGGCTGGTTCTCCATTTGGTCTGTTTATTGCTTGGTCAATTGCTTAGTTGGTTGGTTGGGTGGGTGGTTGGTCAACGGGTTGGCCAGTTGGTCCGTTTGCCAACTGGTTGCCTGGTTGGGTGGTTGGTCAGCCAGAGGGTTGATCGGCTGCTTGGTCACCGAATCCCTCAGCCAACTGGATGGGTCTGGGGTATTGAGCAGTTCCTAATAACCTGCGCCGTCTTGGCAGAGCTGGGCTCAGTCCCCTCCTCAGGGCTGGCCAGCAGTAGCCCCACCTCCACCCCAGTAGCCATCGGGAATGATTAACCTGATCTCCCCAAGGGCCTGAGCAGGCCGCCCGCAGCGGGCAGGGCTGTTGGGGAGGCTGAGTGGGTGCCCACGTCTGGGTGCTCCTCTTCTCTTGCCCTAGGAGGCAGGGCCACGGCAAGTGTGTGCCCTTGGCAGGGGTCAGCCGTTTTGTTTGGGGGAAAAAAGATATGGTAATTGGGACTTTCCAGCCATTGGAAAGGGGCTAAGGGGGGAAGCCATGCCCAGAGAGCCACCCCGGTGCCCTGAGGCAGTGTGTGCCCACAGCCCACGGCCCTGTGTACTCACGCGTGTGCTCCTCTTCCCCTGTGTGGAGAACTTAGGCGTGCCCAGACCTGCTCACACAAACACACGCTTGCACGTGTATCTGCGTCTAGATACACCCACACCGTCCGCCCACCCCATGATTTGGGGTGTCCTCAGGCACCCCAACCCCAGGGCCATGTGGTTTGGGGATGTGGCTGGGTCCTATGTGCAGAGGCCATCAGTGTCGGTGGGGCTGGGGGGACAGTCACCCCCCAGGGGAACCACCATCGGTGGCCCCTGCGGCCAGGCTGACTCTGCTGCCCCCCAGCCATGGCCTCCGGCGTGGGTGGCCTCGACAGCCTCGACCTGCTGGACCTCCTCTTCGACCGTGAGGATGGGATCCTCCGTGGGGTGGAGCTGCGGATGCCCGGGGGCTCCTGGCAGGAGGACGTGGTGAGTCCTGGCGAGACGCCCTGCCTCGCACCAGAGCCCAAAGCCCAGGCCGTGCGCGGGGCTGTGTCCCTGGCACTCGCACGGGAGCTGGGGGGACGCACAGAGCCTGCCCGGCAGGGCAGCTTCTGCAGTGCCCTGCGGGCACGGGTTCCCCGCGCTGATGGGTGTCCCTGTGCCCACAGCCTGCCCAAGACGGTGAGGACTTCCTCAGCTCCATCCTGGGCTCCGGGGACTCGGCGTCAGACTCTCCGAGCTGGTCACCTGCTGCCAGTGACAGCGGGGTCTCTGAGGACCCCACCTCCGACCAGCTTGACAGCCCCATGGGGTGCTGCGATGGGGGGCCCAGCGATGCCCCCTACCCCTACCCTGATCCCAGCCAGTCCCTGCCGCTGCTGGGGGTACCCAGGGCCCCGCACCCGGACGTCTCCATTGACCTGGGTGAGCTGTGGGGACAGACCAGGCTGGGGACTGGGGCGAGGGGGCACCAGGGTGGCCTGGGTTCATCTGGGGAGCTGAGAGGGATGGGGGAGCTGGAGGTGCTTGGGGGTGCTGGGGCAGGTGGGGAAGCTGGAGGGGACTGGGCTGACTGGGAGGAACTGGCCTGTCTGGGGGACTGGGGAAATCCAGAGACCTGGGAGCACCTGGGCAGAAGGGGAGGAGCGGAGGAGGTGGGCAGGGGTCCTGCACTGGGGCAGGTGCTCTGGGGCAAGGCGCTGCTGACGGCACCTGCTCTTCCCTTGCGCAGACATGTGGCACCCTGGCTACTACCTGGAGGAGACCCAGGACCTGCCCGTGGCCCCTGCGCCCGCATCCTGCACCCTCACCGTCAAGGACCTGCTGCTCTCGGGCAGCTCTGATCCTGTGAGTGCCTGTGTCCCCATCCCTGGCCTTCCCTGAACTATGGCACCATTGTCATCCCCATTCCTAACCCCTGCTCAAGCATGACCCCGTCTTCATCCCTAAACCATGGTGTCATCATCCCTGTCCCCATCTCTGTCCCTTCCCTGGCCATGATCTCACCCATATCTCCATCCCTGTCCCCTCCTGGACCATGGTCCCCTCCCAACCTCAGCTTCACTGCTGTCTCTGGGGCCTTGGTGGCCCTCGTGGTCCCTTAGGGTGGGGTGACCCTGCAGCCTAGGGAAGTCACCAATCTGTGACCCTGCAGCAACTGCCAGTGCCCAGCTCCTTGCTGCGGCAGAGCCAGGGACAGTGCCAGGAGCTGGTGCTGACGGAGGATGAGAAGAAACTGCTGGCGAAGGAGGGGGTGTCCCTGCCCAAGCAGCTGCCCCTCACCAAGGTGGGTTTCGCATTGGCCAGGCGCAGGCTGCTGGCACTGTGGCCACGGGGTTCCTGGGGCCAGCAAGGTGCCCCTTGGCCATCCTGACCCCCGTCTTCCCCAGTACGAGGAGCGGGTGCTGAAGAAGATCCGGAGGAAGATCCGGAACAAGCAGTCAGCTCAGGAGAGCCGCAAGAAGAAGAAGGAGTATATCGACGGGCTGGAGAGCCGGTAAGGCCCCCGAAACCCCGAACGCAGCCTGCTCTGGGCCGGCTGCACCCCACTGTCCTAGTCTTACACCTACATCGTGTCCCAGGCACCCAGATGCACCCAGCCTGGGTGCCCAGCTGGCAGCAGCGGCCCCAAGTTGGGCAGTGCTAGGCTCAGGGCCATCCCCTCCTTATTGCATCCCCCTCTGCCTGCCCCCAGGATGTCGGCGTGCACGGCCCAGAACCAGGAGCTGCAGAGGAAGGTCCTGCACCTGGAGAAGCAGAACTCGTAGGTGCCCAAGGGGTACAAGAGGGGCATGGCAGGGACATGGGGGCCAAGGGTGAGGCCTGTGCGGGGCAGGAGGTGAGAACGCTCCTGGGGAGGAAGGTCCAAACCTCAGGGTATTGATGGAGTCTCTGTGTCCCCAGGTCGCTCCTGGAGCAGCTGAAGAAGCTCCAGGCCCTTGTGGTGCAGTCGACCAACAAGGCAGCACAGACAGGCACCTGCATCGCGGTGTGTTAACCCCTCGCGTCCTCAGCCATGGGCCCAAATCCCCCTACCCCAACTTCCTTGGCCTCCCTTGGGTTGCAAGTCCTTCTTGTGGCCAGCCTGGTTGCAGGGAGGGCTGTAGGGATGGAGGACTGGGTGAAGATGTGTGGGCAGCAGTGTGCAAGAAGGGTGGGAAGAGAAGATGAACACGGGCAAGAATGGGGAAATGGATGAAAGGACGAAGATGTGATAGGAAGGAGGGATAGATGCTCCAAGGATGAATGGATGGATGAAAGATGGGATAGAGGGTGTGAGAGGATGGAGGAACAGAGGCATGTAAGCATGGAATGGAAGATGGATTGAGATGGAGCAGATGAGGAGGGAGGACAGTGTGCTGGCAGGGACATGTGGGCAGGGACAGATGGCAGGATATAGTCCTGGCATCCCAGAGTCCAGTTCTCCTCCAGGCGGTGACGTCCCGCTCTGTCCTCAGGTCCTGCTGCTCTCCTTCGCGCTCATCGTCTTCCCCTCCATCAGCCCCTTCGCCCCCATTAAGGCTGAGCCGAACGGTGACTTCGGGCCAGTGCGAGGTGAGCAAGGCCAGAAGCGGGTGGCGGTGGCGGTGCTGGAGCAGGCGCTGACCCTCCTTTGCGCACAGTTTTCTCCAGGTCTCTGCACAACGCAGCAGCCTCGCGGGTGGCCTACGTGCACCCCCGTCCTGGAGACGAGAAGCCCCCAGAGCCACTGTGGCCGGAGCACCCAGGTGAAGCCCCCGAGACCCTGCACGAAGCGTTTGGCAGCCACAAGTTCCCCCCGCACTCAGATAGAGCCTCCCCCCGGAATGACACACGGCCGCTGGCCTCAGCGGTGCTCAGCCGGAGCGCTGGGGACGGCACCACGTCGAGGGACGGGCCTGCACCAGCCCTCGCCTGGACCAAGGCCAGTCACGGCGGCCCCACGGTGCTGGAGCCGGCTGAGGAGCTCTAAGCAGCACCCAGGGCTGTGGGGGGTGCAGTGGGGTGGCTCAGCACCCCATTCCCCAGGGGACAGGCCCTCGAGGTAGCCCCGCTAGCGTCCCCCCTCCAGGCGTGGACAGAGGCCGGACTCCCTCGGCTTTGCTTTTATCTGTGAACTGGGAAGAGGCAACTGGTCCCCCCAGGCCTTTCAGGGAGGGAAGGGGCTACTCTCACCCCCACAGACAGCGGGAGTTGTAGGGAGATGCTGGGTCCCCCAGGATGGGGACAAGGGGACCAAGAGATTGACTGGTCAGTCATTGATATTGCAAGGTAGTGGTTTTGTTCTTTTTTAAAGCTTCATTTTCACCTCTAAATAAAAAGTATTTTGGAAAAAAATATATACTTAATAAACTCGCCTGAGTTGAGAACAGGGTGAGCCACGGGGGAAATCAAGGGCCAGGACTCCAGCGTGCTCAGATGAGGTGCAGGAGGGACAGAGAGCACTGCCAGAAGCACAAGGACCATCTCACAACTCCCAACACTGGGCCAGGATCTGCAGAAAGCCCTTCCTCGAGCCCCCAGGAGGTCTGACCACACCATGTTCTCTCCCTTGTTCCCTCAAACCCAAGTTCAAGAGAGAGAGGAATGAAGGATTAGAGGATGCTGGAAGACGGTTACCTTCATCCAGAATAAGGCAAGGAATGAGATTCCTAAGTGCAGATATCAGCCACAGCTGCATCCGAAAGCATTCAAACCCCGTATGCACCCCCTCCCGGGTTGGAAATAAGTGTCCTGAAGTCCAGGAGTCCTCACAAGAGGGGGAGAAACAACCCCTCTATGAGCACAAGGCTCAAGGAGAGGTACAAGGAACCATGCAGGAACCTGGCAGCGCGGCACGACACAGGAGATGTGAGGAATCCCTCGGATCTCTGCCCCTTCAGACCGTGCCTCGGCTCCAAGCTTAAGCAAACCACCTTGTGCTGCTCCAGCGTCGCGTCCTCCCCTGCAGCCCCAGCTCTCTAGTCCCTCAGAGGCTGCAGGACATAGGAACTGGAACAGGAAAAGGACTGGCCCTGCTAGGCCCATTCCAAGCCGGGGATGGATCACCCTCACCAGCCTGGTGAGTGCAGCTGAACCAGACGTACACGATTCGAGTGTATTTAATACTTACATTAAAAAAAGGGACAATATTTAAGGGTATAAAAAAAAGTTAGTAGGAAAAGGGGCACGGACTAGTGTCTAGACAGGCAGGGAGCAGTCCGGGTCAGGTGAGGACAGCCTCCACCTTCATCTTCTTCGCTGTTGTTGGCCCCGTGTCCGGGCTGGGGCACTCCTGCTTCAGGTGCTCACGGTGCTCCGCGAGCGTGGTCCCAAGGTCAGCCGTGCCGTTGCACTGCGAGAGGGGCTCCTCTTTGAGCAGCCCCTGAATCCCAGGGTTGAATTTGAAGAGCTGCTGGGGCTCGACGGTCTCGGCGCTCTCCACCACCACCGGCCCCGTCCATTCCGGCACCTCCAGCTCCAGGTGCTTCATCAGTTTTGTCATGACGTCGTCAACGTAGGCGTGGATCCGCAGGTCCGCCTGTCTGTCCTGGGGCAAGCAAGGGCAGGAATGGCATCAGGGGACAAACATCTGCTCCTGGGGAGTGCCTGGGGACACCGAGTCCAGGGCTCCCGTCCCCAAGACGTCATCCCCGGAGGAACCTGAGCTGAGACTGTGACCATGGGACATAGCACCACTCCCTGCTATGCTGCAGGGGGACAGAGCTTTAAACAGAGCCCAGAAGAGGGGACACCAGCATAGACCTGGGCAAGGGGCTCCACGTCAGAGTGAGAAAGGGACGAGGGATACAGAGGATACAATAAGCTTCGGGGATGGATTTATTCCACTCCTAAAACTGACCTTGCTCTTCTAAGTATTTAAGCAGAATTGCAGGTTTAATCCCTGCAACTACAGAAGTCCAGCCCATATGTTTGCCCCAAATCAGGGCAGAAATAACACAAGTGAAGAGGGGCAGAACAGAGCAATCTGCTGCGAGCGCCGCGGGCTGGACGGGACACCCACTCACGTGCTTGGTTGCCTGCAGGTTGACGATGACCAGCTTTCCTCCCCTCTTCTTCGTGATCAGCGGGAGGTTGCCGCTAGGTTTGATCTGTAGAGAGGTCCCCAGCGTGATGGAGAGGTCAGCTTTCCTGCGAGGAGGAGACAAGATACGCAGGGCAGAATTCAAAAAAAGTGTCTGTTCCCAGGCTGTTTCTCTCACCCTGATCTAGCCTGGACCCTACGAGTTTCCAAGCTGGTAAAGCCAAGAATTCACAGCAGTTTTCCTGGGATACAGCCCCAAGCTGCTCCCTGCCAGACAGAGGCACAAAATGCACTGAACAAAAGCAGGGAGGTGCAGAACGAGGTCCTGGCCGAGGACAGGGAGCCCAGGCAGCCTTACAGGAGACCTGGAAGATGCAGGCAGCAGCAGCAGCCACTCCCGGGCTGCCACCACAGTCACAAGGAGCCAACACGGTACCTGCAGGCTTCATCCGCCAGCGTGAGGTCGCGGTCGGGCAGGGAATCCTCCCAGTCCAAAATGGTGTCTCTTAATTTCCCCCTAAAAAAACACACAGAGCATCGTTAACCCTGCCAAGCAGGAACGGAGCTGCAGAACCCAACAGGTCTGGCAGCTCCCGGCACCCTCCTTGGCTGCGCACGGCCTCAGCAAACCTGCACTGACCACGGTCCTGCCAGTGACAACTCCACAGATGAGGGAAAGGCAGGATTTGCCTGCAAGGGGCATTTTGCAGTTGGTGCCATAATGCCACCAACACCCTCCAAAGCCCCTGTTGTTTTGGCCCAGCTCAGAGCTGGGGTGCCTGGGGGTGTCTCCCCGACATCAGAGGGGGGTTGGCACAGCTCCATATATCCGATGACCCTAGGACAGCGTCAGCTTTGGAGCGACAGAGCTGGAAATACTAATTACATTCCCTTACTGAGGGTGACTGCAGGGCCGTATCCTGCTGCAGGAGAAGGGGTGTCCAAGGTTATAATCCTACGGCAGAGCCTTCTCCAGCACGGGGACGTGCTCAGGTATCCCCAAGGGGGGATGTTGGAGAGGAGGCTGCGGGGACAGTAGTTGAGACTACTCGGAGACTCACGCACTGGCCTCCTACCTGGGCCTTGGACGAACTCCCCTAGAGCTGCTGCTTATTCCCCTGAACTGGGGACCATCTGAAGCCCAAGCACCAGCATCGCTCGCTCCTCCCTGCGTGGGTGCTCAGCCCGCAGCAGAGCTCCAGGGGCCACCAGGACACGTCCCCGGTGCCGACGTACCTGCAGGCGCGGAGCCCTCGGCCCTTGGTGACGCTGCAGAGCCTGCCCGTCGGCTTCAGCCCCATGCTGCCCACGACGGCGTCCCGCACGTACTGCCTGCGCGCGAGAGAGATGGTGACAATTAGAGACACGACGTGGGGCAGCTCACGGGCACCGCGCGCGGAGAGGGGGCACCGATACCAAACAGCCTCACGTGGCAGCTCCTACTGCAGACATCCCGGGCCAGCAGGAGCAGGGGACAGCTCGGAGCCACCGTTTGGTGTCTCCATCCTATGCTGTTTTGGGCCTTGTCTCCATCTATGGCAACATCCCAGTGAGGGAGCTCTGAGCGATAACTCGAGTCCAAAGGGTCTGCTACAAACCAGATGGAAAACCCAGCCTGTGGCAACCTCCTCTTCTCCCTGCAGTTCTCAGGCATCTGAGCCTCACCACAACGAGCAGGATTTGAGGGCACAGAGGACCTTTTCCAGGTGATGGAGATCTCCCCAAATGCCCATTTCCCACTAATGGGGGAATTTAGGATTCAGGCAGGATAGACCTGTTGGTGACCCCCGTTCTGCACAAACTCTGCGTTAGAGTCCTGCCAGACAGACACCCCTGGGGCACACACAGGCCTCCAGGGAGAGCAGCAAACCCATCACCCGGGCCTCGGGGCTCACGTACTTGCCGCATTTCACACACTCCTCCACAAACATGTTCCCGTGCAGCTCGGCCAGCTTGTCCCTGCGGAAGAGAAGGCAGCGGTGAGCCAGAGAAGAGGGACCCGGGGACACCCGGGGAAGCTGCCCGAACCCCTCTCTTCTTGGGGTGTCCAGTAATAACCTGAGCTTTTGCTTTCCTCAACCTGCAATCAATGTTTTTCCCCTCTCCTTGTGCAGTTTCTGATCCTTGGACATCATCTAGCTCAACCCACCAACCCGGCAAGAGCTGCTGTCACCCAGGAGAGCTCTTTGGCACGGCAAGCGCTTTGCCGCGCTCACAAGACCCAACCCTACCAGCAGAGCCCTTTACCACGGCAAGGACGGGATTGTTTTGACCAGATTCCTCTCACGCTCAGCACCAGCCTCAAAGTGCTGAAACCAGCAGAAAACCAAGGCCGTGCTCTTCCTGCAAGTCCCAGGATGACTGAGAACCTCCTCCAGGGTGAACGGGGACAGGACTGAACCACTTTGACCCCACTTCAGAATCAGCTACTTAAGTATGTGCTTTGCTTGGGTAGAAGGGCTCGTGCTAGACCAGAGTGCAGGCCAGTGGCACCACGCTGATGGGGGCACAGCTCAGTTCTCACCATTATTTCCTCGTCTTTCTATCATTATTGTTCAGTTTGAAAAGACAAGCGAGGTGCTAGGAGCAAGGAGGAGAACTTGGAGCTAATGAACAAGGGGAAATATCTCTGCGAGGCAGCTCCCTGCTTGTCCAGCACTGGCTAAAGTCATCTAAGAGATGAATCTTCTCCAAGACTCCATTCATGCTCCTCGTTCTCATCCTAATCGCCCTTAGGATTTCATTTTCATTATTTCATTTTCTTGGTTTTAGCTGCTCTTCCCTTCCTTCCCAGCAGCGTCAAGCAGCTTGGCTCACAAAACTGCAGGTCTTAAGTGCTGAAAACGGCTTTTATTGTGGGCTGCGGTTTCTCGAAGGATACGAATCCGCGGCAGCAAGCACTAATGGAAAGGCAGGTTCCTCCGAGGACGCCTTCGAGATGGCTACGGCACAGCAGCACTTCAGTGTCCGCCCACACGAGCAGCGGGGACCTCGTACCCTCGGATCCCAGCGCTGGGAATGCTGCTGTGCTGGAGCCCTGAGCCCAGCCCAGCTCACGAGGACATCAGGGACCGCACTCGGTCACTCCGAGCAGTTCTAACTGCGGGACTCTCTCTGCCCTGGTGTCCTCCTGGACAGGATTCTCTAGAGCAGAGGTATCTTTTAAGGCTCCCTCGGATCCAGGCACGGCTTCATCACTGGGGCGGTGCCGCCTTTAATAATTTCTCTCAAGAAACTCAGTTTAAGCAAATCCTGAAATAGCAAATCCCAAAACGTGGTGCTTTGGGGCAGCTCTAACAGCACCGGGAGGACACGGTGATGTGAGTCTCTGCGAGCAGCCGCAGTGGTTTCAGATGCCCCATCTGCTCCCCTGTGCCCCAGTGCTGACGGCTGCTCCTGCTGGGGGAGGCGGTGGAGGGGACCGAGGGACCTGAGCCCGTCCCTGTCCCTGTCCTCGGCCACCAGGAGCAGGAGCCTTGCCCGGAGCTGATGTTTCCCCCTGCAGCAGGACACGCTGATCCCTGGCAGTTGTGTAACGCAGCTCGGCTGGCGGGTGGCAGCGCACTACAGCACCGAGAGCCTGTTCTGCTTGTGAGCACCCTCGCTGTGCGGCTGGGCGAGCTTCAGGAGCGTCACCCGAGGCCGATTTCATTTCATTGCTACCCATTTTACCGCCATAACCGCTCTTCTCCAATTCAAGCTGCTTTCCCTCCTTCTCCCATCAATGCACCCCAGCTTCCCCTCCCTGTATCAGCAGGCAGACATCCAAGCTGGATGTTTCTTGGAAGTAAAACATTCTAGTTTCAACGTCAAATGAAAACTAGCCGGCCCATTTTGCTACAAGCATTGGCAGGTGTTGGCACAGGTGACCAAGAACGGCCATGCAGCAGCGGCCAGTGCAGGGACAAGTGACCAGGAACGGCCACGCTGCGGCGGCCGGTGCAGGGACGGGCACGGGGAACCCAGACGCACGGCGGGAGAGGCAGTACCGTGGGAATCCCGATCGGACGTGCAGGCCGTCCACGTTCTGGCTGACCAGGAACTTCAAGATGCCGACTCTCTGCAGCCCCAGCAGCGCCATGTGGGTCTTGGAGGGCCTGGCGTTCTCAAAGGTGGTGTCGAATTTGGGAGAGAGCCCCTTCTCCTCCATCGTCCAGACACCATTTGGCCCCCTGCAGCAGAGGGGACAGAAAAGGGGTGATCACTGAGAAGATGAAGCTGAGGAGCTGCTGGCAAATGCATCTTGAGCCCTATTAGTAAGGCCAAAAAACTGTTAAATGAAGGTCACCTTAGTCACCTTAGCAGAGATTTCCGTCCCTGATGGAAGAACACACGCAGGTTTCTGCATGTACAGCTTAATACCAACAGCAACTTGCAAGAGAAAAGGTGGTGGCTGCAGCAGGACACAGCGGCCGGGAGCACAGCCCAGAGCTTGATGCCAAATGCAAAGGCCCAAGAGGAGATGCTCCTCCTTCCACCCATCCCGTGCCGTCCGGCTCCCCTTCCCGCTGTCCCTACCTGAAGTCGGGAATGCCCGAGGCCGTGCTGATCCCAGCCCCGGTGTGAAAAACCACGTTGGAAGAACTCCTGATCAAGTCCGCCAGCTCGTGCACCTTCCTCTCCACCTCCTCTGGAGGGTCAAAAATCTGCCAAGAAACGAAACGCGGTGGATAGGGAGGTGCTGCGCAGCCCCCAACAGGCACCGAGACCAACTAAACCCTTCCTTCTTATCCGCAGTGAATCCTGTAGGCGGTAAACAGGATTGCACGTTACTTAATGATAAAAAAGCAGTTAACTGGAGAGAAACAGTGTTGTGTATCAGCCCCTGCGCAGCAGAAGGGCTTAAAACGCCTCACGCAGAAGGGGGGGTTTATTGCTCCTGCCAGCGGGCGCCTGATACCCAGAGAAGCAGCTCGGCCAAGGGAGCAGCAGGAGGAAGGCAGCAACGCCGGGGCCAGCTCGGATGCTCCGATCCCGGCTCTATTCCCACGGGCAGGACAGGGCTCAGGGCCACGAGACACAGGGAAGGACGGGGAGCCCATGGAGTTGGAGCTGGGGGTCCGACCCACGTCCTAGCAGGGGCGACTGGTATGGACTCGGGGCTTCCCCTTGCCAAGCTGCTCGTGGTGCCCTGAGCCCCGGTGCCATCTCAGCGCCCGGAGCCCCGGTGCCATCTGAGCACTCCGGATCGGTCCCCATCAACCCGGCTGCCCCAGACCTGCCCGGGCAGCCCTGTCCCCACCGGAGCAGCGGGTCCAGGCCCCCACGTGCAGCAGGGACAGACCCGGGGCTGCAGCGGCCGCTCCGAAAGGGGGGAATCCGAGCGGGCACGGAGGGACACGGAGAGGGGGACAACAGCGGGGCCGAGGGGGGCCCTGCCGGGATGGCGGGAGGGAGGAATGGGGGTCCCGCTGTGGGAAGGGGGGGCAGCTCCGGCCATGGGGCGGGGGGCAGCCAGGCCGGGGCGGAATGGGGTCCGTGGGGCAGAACGCGGTCCGTGGGGCGGGGCTGGAGGGGGGACACGGATCGGGGGGACAGAGGGGCCCGCCGGGAGGACGCGGCCGGGCTGGGGTCGCCGTGGGGGCCGCAGGGAGGCTCCGTCCGCAGGGAGCCCCGGAG
>JAWLRI010000152.1:539987-553025 GCA_034781795.1 Crypturellus tataupa
CCAGGAGCAAGGAGGAATCTGTAGCTGTAAAGGCATGGAAAGATGATCCAAGAGGTGCTTCCAAGAGGAGCTTCCAGCCCACAACACAGGATCCCAGAAAACAGGCATGAATGCGGAGAAGGGACTTTGTTCTTGTGGTTGATGCTCAAGGCTGGGTTGTGTCAACGCGGTTGGAGGTCAAGGACGTTGGTCTGGAAGCGGGTGCAATCCCCAAAAAATCCGATTTCCCAGGATTTTCCGTGAATTCCCATTGATACAAGTTGGTGTCGAAGTGTTGGGGTCTCCAGTGTCCTCCTGGTAGCGGTTGGATTGGTCTCTTGGTGTCCCCTGAGCTAAACAGGCTCTGTAGAGCAAGGGGACATTTCTTAAGCATTTTCACTGCCTCCAAAATTCCGCATATTCAGGGCGAATTTTTAACCCAGTGGCGATATTTGAGGGTTTTTCATGGAAATTGGCCCATAAATGGCCCATAAATATAAATATGCAGAAGTTTACCTGTTTAAAGGGACACATTGGTGACATTGGCCCCAATAGCAGGTTGTCACTTGGAGCGGGTGACACACGTATGATGGGAGACGAGTGAGACTGGCTAATTATCAAGCTAAGTGTCAGCCAAGTGTCTACCAAGCCCTCTGCCGTGTTGCAGTGTGAGTTCGTCCTGTGAGGACCTGGAATGGGCCCTTGGGGCTGATTTGGCCCTTCTGGTGGAACCTCTGCACAGCCCTTGGCTGCATTAGGCTGCTCTCTTTGCAGCACTTCTGTTTTATATGGGGAGTTTGGACGTGGCTCAGCTCAACTCTGGGTGTAAAAAATGAAATGTAACAAAGAAATAAAGAAGGATCTGGAGCTGTTTTCCAAGTATTCCTTTCTGGCAGCTGGGGATGCTCCATGTGGTGGCAAGGAGCACGTTGTAAAGACCCGTTATGGGAATCTGGTTTGTGCTGTCACACAACTGAGTTCTCACCCAGCTGTGGGTTGGTCCCCGGCCCGCTCCATCCTCCTGCAGGTCTCCGTATCCCAAGGGAGAGGAAAGGGCCAGGCCGGCACGAGCCCTGTCTGCAGCAGAGCCCGGCGGGTCCTGGAGCCCGGCTGCCTGCGGAGCCTTGTGCAAAAAGAGACACACAAAAACACTCAAAAAAAAAAAAAAGGAAAAAAGCACACACAAAAAAAAACACAAAAAAATGCAAAAAACCCCACAAAAACACAGAAAAAGACACCAAAAAAAAAGAAAACTCACAAAAACACAAAAACAGAAAAAATAGAAAAAATGAAAATAAACACAACACACAAAAAAAATAAAACCACAAAGCCCCACAAAAATACATACACACACAAAAACACAAAATAAAAGCAAACAACAAAAAAAACACACACAAAAAAAGTCTCGGCATCGCCCCGGGACTCTTGTGGGATCGTTGTTCCGGATGGACTCGAGATTCGGCAATAATCACACAGAACGTGGTGACTGCATCGAGTATTTATTGAGGTGAAAGCACCTAGAAGTAGCCAAGTGTGGATAACTGCTCACGAGGTGATACCTGCCCTGGGATCCCGGACCCACCATCCCCTCGAGGCGGCAGAGCAGAGGGAGTTGCTGCCCGGCTCCCGCGCAGACAGGGTAGACCTCAGGGTTAGGAGTTCCTCCTTCCCCCTCTCCTCACTGTCCTCTTTTCTGCCCTCCTTTATGAGGTGCTGGATGAGGTGCTTGGGGACAGGGTTTAGCAGGACGGTGTAGAAGGGTCCATGGTTGGACTCGATCTTGAAGGTCTTTTCCAACCATTATGACTCCATGATTCCATGTTGACGCCGGTTTCCAGGTGTCCCCAGTAACGCAGTCACGGTGACACCCTGGTCGGGATGGGATAAAGGGCAGCACTCGCTGCCCGCCCGCGCCTGTCCCAGGCCAAGGACGGGGTGGCCCCAGACAGACCCAGGGGAAACGGGCCAGCTCCGGACCAGGTGTAGCGGAGAGGCAGGTGGGATTGGAGGGGCTGGGAGGGCAGGAGCTGCCTCTGCCTCCACAGTGACACAAGGCCTGCCTGGACGGGCGGGATCTCCCTCCCAGCGAGCCAGCCCCAGGGGTGTCCGCGTGGGAGAGGCCCCAGGGGAGGCTGCTGGGGACGGAGGCCTCCTCCGAAGGCAGAGCTGTTGGGAAGGGCTCGGGAAGCTCCGTGGGGCTCCGTTTAGGGGCAGCACTGAGCACAGCCCGTTCCCAGCCCCGCGGGGCCCTTGGAGGCAACGCAGCGCCTGTCCTTGGGCGCCGACACCAGCCCTGTCCTGCAGCTCTGTGTCCCCCAGCCCTGGCCAGCTCCCAGCGGCAGCTCAGCCATCCCCAGGGATTGGAAACTCTCCCTCAGAGTGATCGGGCTCCTGCACAACAGGGAGCATCCGCCCAGGCTCCAGGCTGGATGCTCTGAGCGCCGTGCCCTGTGGCCGCGCTGGCAGGGCCCTGCGGGGCCTGGGTGGCCCTTGGGGGCTGGAGGGGCTCTTGCTGCCAGGGCCACTGCAGGTGGGCGCCCCCGAGCCGCTCCAGGCCACAGCGCGTCCCTCGGAGTGCCCTGGGCACAGAGCCCGGTGATGGGAGCGGAGCCCGTGTCCCTCAGCTGCCCAGTGCTCCCCCCGCGTTGGTCTCAGCAGAGCAGCTGCTCCTGCCTTGGTGTCGGGATGCATCTCCCTCGTCTCGCCAGGAAAGGCCGGCAGCCCCTGCCCTGTTTCGCTCAAGACACTCTGCTCCCCAGGGCCTTTCCCCACCGGCCAGCAGTGAGGGGACAGGAGACCCTTCGACAGATGCCACCCCCTGCAGCGGCTCTCCCAGCTCTCGGTCCCCGTGCCTGCCCTGCTGCCAGGCGCCCGCTGGCCCCGGCAGCTCCGTGCGTCCCTGCGCTGGGAGCCGAGCGGAGCTCCGACGAACGAGAGCTGTAGGGGGACAAAGCACCTTCCCCCCCGCCCATGGCCAACAGTCGCCCCAGGAGCAGCAGCAGGAGGAACCACCGCTCACGAGAGAACTATTTGGGGGGAGGGGGGAAAAAGAGTTACTGGAAGAAGAAAAAAATATATATTTGGAGGAGAGGGAGGAAGAGCTATGCAGGGAAAGGGAAAGATTTATTAGGTGAAGAAAGAGAATGGGGGGGGACAGAGAAAGTTAGGAATAAGGGAGAATAAGAAGTATGAGTGGGTGGAGAAAGGGAAGTATTGTTGAGGGAAAATAATGATGAAGAAGTATTAGCAGACAGAGAAAGAATTAGTAGTAGGGGAGAATGAGAATTATTAAGTGAAAAGAGAAAATTGTTAGTGGGAGAGAAATGCATGCAGAAACAAGGAATTATCGGCAGATGGGAAAGAAGGATTGGGGTGCAGGAAAGAGAATTCTAGGCAGGAGAGATAGTAGGAGGACAGAAAGGGAAATGTTATAGGGCAAGGGAAAATGTTTTCGGCAGTCAAGAAAAACAATGTGCGCCCTACGGGATTTCGTGTGGCCCCCTGCGCCCACAAATAGTGTCCTTCTTTGGGGGTATTTAAGCTCTTCCTGTTGCTTAAGACTATGGCAAGAAGAACTAATTGAGAGTTGTAAATGGGTTTTACTACTTTGGGAATAAAAATTAAACATTCCCTTTTTTTTCTTCTTAACAGAAACGTTGATGTTTAACCAAGAACACATTTATTACAAAAACAAAAGAAAACAAATGCATTGACATAGTATTTGGCTACAATATGGCAGCAGTTTTGTTTTTTGTAATCATAAATTCAAGAAGACCCCGGCTAGTAAAATTCACCACCATTGTCATCTTGCACTAAAATTTATGTATATATATATATAAATATATATACTTATATTTATATATATATAAAAAAATATAAAATGTTTTCAGTAACGGCGGGTAAAACGGGGATCACTCAGCTTGTTCAGTCGATCCTGGCCCGCAAATCCTCCCTGCATTCCACTACTCTGCAGTATCTGGCTCTGGTTTCCACCTTGTGTGAAGCCTCCACGCCTTAAAAACAAAACCAAACACATTGAAAATGGCCAAGAATATTACTCTGGCAGAAGATGTTTGATTATTGCTTTCTACTCATAAATTCACATTTCGCAGAAGCTCAAAGTATCATTTTGCACAACTGGCAAAGCAAAACAATTTCTTCTTTTACTCAGTTAAGTCAGTTTCTATAAAAGCAACCATGAGTATTTGAGCACTCCGACAAAGCTTCTTACCCTGACATCCCTCCTCGACTCATCACATGGCCTGGCCCTGACTGACCAGGCATGCTTCTATCACCACCTGATTTCAAAAAGAACAAAAAAAAAAAAAAAAAAAGGGGGGGGGTGGGAATTAGAATATAGAAAAGGAAACATCTATTTTCCTATTAAAAAGCCACCTTTTTCCCAGAATTCGTTCTCTTTGTATATGCTGTTAAAGCTGTAGGAATTTTAAATGCCACTAGAAGTTCAACAGCAGCAATTCATAGAAAACCGCAATCACACTGGTAAGCAGCAAGTGTACCTTGCCATCTCTCATGATCCCGTCCCATCACTCCTCCATCCACACTTCCCTGCCATGAACGATCTTGATGCCCCTCTAACTTTCGACCATGATCTCCCCAGTCACGTCCAGCTCTTAAAAAAATAAAAGAACACCTTCGAGATGCGTCCCTTACCAATTTAACAGCATGGGGTAAAGCCAAATACCATACCCCATGCAAAAGTTTATTCAATCGTTTACCCACTCCATCATTATAAAAATAGTTCGAAGAGGGACAAAAAGAAACTTGTTGAGCAGTGTCCTTTACACAGTAAATCTCATCTTTTTCTCATCTACAGAGGCATAATTAGTATCACAGTATGGTGAAACATTTAAGCAAAGAATGGAACACTATATCTCCATCTGAGTCACAATTACACATTATATATCTGGAATAAACTTAGTTTGATTAGCTGGCTTAAATAAAAAACCCTAAGATCCAGAATAGTTTCATTTCCCAGCCTTCACTGTCATGGTGATTTGGACTTATTTCCCCTAAAATCTGTGTGCTAGCCAGAAATAAGGACTTCTGTTGGCATTACTGAAGCAGCCAGCACAGGACTGGATATCACTCGCAGAAATGGAAGCATTTACAAGAGGATGACAGTTATGAGCAGAGCTACCCGAGTAGCATCTCTTTACTCACTAAAATCACTCCATTCTCTTGATGCACAGGGAGCTACATACATTAGATTCCCTGCTCATCCAAGAGATTAGACCCTTGAAGAAACTATCTGGAGAGAGGATTCACACTTGTGAAACTGCTTCCATCACCATCCTCTGTAGGTTTGCTGAGTTTAAGCTTTTTAAGAAGGAACAAATTGCTTCCCTTGCTCCATATGCACTAACCGGGACTGTGGAGGCATCCCTCTACCTTCAGCCATCCTTCTGTCGGAGCCATAGGCACCCCAAGCGTCTCGGGAGTCCCGGGAGTGACGGTCAGGCCCTCCATGGCGTTCATCTGGGTAATGCTGGAAGGCAAAAAGTTATGTTTAAGGGCCAGCACAAGCCTGTTTTTCTGGGAGTGGCAAAATTTTACCCAGCTCCTGCCATTTTACATTTTTATAAGTTGTTAAAAAATAAAAAACAGTCTCATTCTTCACTGGTTCCACTGCTGCAGCCCATGTTTCATTCAGGCATTGATTTTGCAGATCATTTCACAGAATTTCACAGATTTTACATTAGTTTTACAAATTCTGCTCCATTTCCTCCTCCCTATTCTTTATGGCTTATTTTCTGACTCCGACTCTGCCTACATCCTTCCTTTGTTCAGAAAAGACACAGCAGCAGTAAACATATCTTCAGCATGCACTTGCCTGTTGTATTATATCACCGTTTATTTTCTATATACTGCTTAGATATGAGCTAAATATGGGGTCTCTCAGCATGTATGAAAGCAGTGCTAGAGTAACAACGTCTTACATACATTAAGAACACCTAAAGAGTTAACCAGAAAAAATTTATCACTTCCTACTGGCACAAGTCCATACTGTAGCTCTTACCACTTTTTTTTTTTTTTGATGATCCATGGCTACTGCCCTACTACTTTGCACATCTAAACATGCCAGATCAGTTACTTGTTGAATATCTGCATTTAAGAAGCAGATGTCATGCATGCCGAGTGGCTGAACAGGTAGATGCTTCAGTGCTTGTCGCTTTTAACACTAGAATCTCAATATGACCCACCTGCCCATCTCGATCCGGCATTCCTCTTGAACCATCTCTTCTGGAGAGCGGGGGAAAGGAGGGGGCAGAAAAAGAGGTTGGTCAAATCAACACAGCTATCAACAATACCAGGCTTTTTTAAACAAATAGCACATTGAAATTTACTTTATGTTGTAAATTGGAGAACAACAATGTTTATTCAGCACGAAGCTTTCAATATATACTTGCTTTAGCAACCTGCCATATGAAGAGACCAAGATAACATGAGTTACTGTAACACGGACATGTCAGGCATGGTAAAGTAGTCAACGCAGGGCACCACACCAGGCATGGTAACAAAGTAGGATACCAAGTGAACCTGCCAAAATCAACTTACAAGCAAGTCTGTGGAACTAAACAAGAGTGTAAACTAGGTGACAAAGATGAGTAGAGGAAAATTTTTAAAGAAAAACTAAATTTTTAAAGTTTAAGTCAGTTAACAAGCATTTAGAAATTTGAACCTGCTATCTTGAGAGAAGCTGCAGACCTCAGACTGCAAGAGGATTTGGCTTATACTCTTATTCAATCCCTTCTTAAAATATATGTAGTGATGTAAAAAAGAAAAAAAAACAAAAGGGGTTGCAAGTAGGTATAAACTTAGATTCAAGAAACACCCAGGGATTCAAGAAACATACACAAAAAATAAACACTGCATTACTGACCTGTCCAAAGAATGATCCTGGTATCGACCACGATCCCTGTGGTCAAAGTCATGGAAGCGATCCTGACGACTAAATTCAGAATGGTACCTATCATCCATTGCCATTCGCTTTGCCTCTGGCCAGTATGGGTCGTCTCGTCTTGAAGAGAAGATATCGTTAGTAGAAAGCTCCCGACAACCTTCCTTTTTTGCTCTTTTGCAATCTGATTCTTCATTATTTTTCAAATAATTATTTTTGATTTACGATTAAAGCTCTGGGAGTGTTAAACGGACATTCCACTGCAGTTTCAGGAAAGCAGCTAGTTGTAAAACCACCACACAAAAGTTTAGTCTCTGCATATGTTGATACACCTGAATGAACACCTATTCCTACTAGTACCCCTGCTTTCAGCTTTGCATCCACAAATTCTGTTCTCAGACATTTCTTTGGGAAGTATTTTTTTCATTTTTAGATCTGCTGTGATAGAGCTGTGCTTAAGGGTAAGTATGACATCTGCTTTTTCTAAAGATTAATATTAAAGTGTTAACAGCACAATTTTAGTGGAAGTTTTACATAGAAAGCCATTACACAGAAGAGCATTCTAGTCTGTAACAGAATGTAGCCAAAGAGTTTGCAGTATCACTACAGTTATTACCTGCCATCAGGATCATATGGCCTTCTCATGGCAGATCTCCGTTCTTGCTCGTAGCGCAGCTGCTCCTGCTGGCGCCGCAGCTCCTCCCTCTCGCGCTGTATGCGCTCCTGCTCCCTTCTCCTCTCCTGCTCTATGTGCATCCGCTCTCTCTCCAACCTCTCTCTCTCCAGGCGCTCTCTGTCAAGACGCTGCCGTTGAAACTCAAGTCGCTCGCGCTCTCTCTGGAGCCTCTGTCTTTCATCTCGTTCATGAATGGCTTGAAGACGCTGCTCTCGCTCACGCCTTTCTCTTTCCCTAATTAAAAGGGATGGGGTTTTTTTTGCTTGTTTGTTCAAGTGTCCTAAGACTCGCTCCCCACGCCATGCAGTTTCCACTGCTGTTCCCCTTCACCCTCCCAGAACTAAATAATGTTTCCAGGTTATGTCCACAACCTGCTTTATCTGATTAGTCTTTTATCAAGTAAATCAGTCATTTTGTTTTGACACACACAGATAAAAATTCTGCAATTCTGTGCAAATAAACAGTGTATGTTCTAAAATATTGCTCTGATTAGGCTTTCACACAATGCAATGTCCTGTATGTGCTCAGAAGGAACAAATAGAAAGTACTTTTGAATTCCCAAGAGTAATTAAATATTATGAAATCCTACATTTGCTTGAGTGGAACAAGACCTACAAGCTTTTATTCATCAGGAATTTACTTAGAAACATAGACTGAGAGAAAACTGTATCAATTGCATTATAAAAGCCTTCAGAATTTGGCATTAAGCTCATTCTATCCAAAGTTTGGTATCAAATCCATCTGAAACATTAATGATTGGGAAGAGCCAGCATTAGTCTAAATTGAAGCCTGTTCAAACACTATCTAGGAAGTAAAAATAAACGTCACTCAAAAATTAGAGCAAAAACAGGAGACTCACCGGCGTCTTTCTGTTTCTCTGATTTCTCGCTCTCTCTGCCTCTGACGTTCACGTTCTCGCTGTTCTTTGATTTTATCAAATGATAAAATATCTTGCTTCTCTTTGCTCTCAGATTTGCGATCCTGGCTTTTTGTACTCTGTTAAATTAAAACAATACATTAGCTAGACACAGCACTTAAGTAGAATTCCTAAACACCCACCTGAACAAAACAATCATACCTTCCAAGAGAAAAATAATGTTGGAATTCTGAAAAACAGCTGAGAAGCACTCAAAATTTTCCTAGAACTCCAAGAGTTTGAATATATAAATATTAGGAGCAAAGGATCAGACATGCACTAGAGGTGAAAGATACACCACCTTAAAGGTCACTATTTTCATATTACAGCCATACTTCTTTGACTGGTGACAGAGACTAAAAATAAGTGAAGTGTAAGCATTTACCCATACAGCATCATTAAAAAAAAGGATTGTGGAAGGAAGAGGGGTAGTTTCTAAAATAAAGACATTTTAAATATGCACACCAATTAGTTTTATACCTAGTTTTACAAGAAGGCTTCTTTGAAAGTTGTACATACCCTCTCTTTTGATGTAGAAGTTTTCACACTGATAACGGGCTCTCCTTTTGATTTATCCATTACTACTGTCCTTTCAGTTCCTCGACTTGCTAATAGAAAAGGAAAAAAAAAAAGAAAAAAAAAGGGAAAAAGTGACAGTATGTCCGACATTTATAGTAAAGCAGTGTTTTCTGAAAAGGATGACAACTAAAAGAAAACAAATTCAAGCATTCCTATGGTTATATAATATATACCTTTGTAATCACTAAGAAACAAAACACGCACTAATCACTTACCAGTTCTAGGCAAAACAAAATTCAGACTACTTACAAAGTAGCTAAAGTCCAGTAGTTATAACACCCCTGCCAATCTACTAGCATTTTATGTTGGGGGGTAGGGGAGAAGTTGCCAAGTTTTTTCTGGTATAGGTTTTTTGTTAACTGGAAAGACTTAAGTATGCTTCCTATTTTTTTTCCTGAATTATGAACCATCTTTAATAAGAACGCACCAAGTCTCACAGACACAGACGTTCTGTAGTCAGCCATGATTCTGAATGCTTAAACTTCTTGTTCTTCCATTTTCTAGTTAGCTGACACATTTTTTGAATTAAAACAAAAAAAACACTTCATCACAAATCACCGCAAATATTCTATCAATTTCTTTTTTTTTAATTGTAAGAGTACCCTTGAAAACATTTTAACCTTTTTCAAAACAGTAGTTAAAGTTACCCGATTTGCTTGCCCTAGACCGATCTGAAGATCCAGTTTTCTGTTCTTCTTTCTCCTTTCCTTCTTTTTCATCTTTTCCATCTTTCTCTGATTTCTTAGCATCATCCTTTTTGTCCTGTTTTTCATCCTTTTTAATACCAGCAGACCTATAGGCAAACTTAACTTTACTAGAGAGGCTAATAGAACATATAACCATTCTCCTTGCCAAATCAACCATTCAAAACTAAATAGCCTCCCAAATACTCACAACAACGTCCACCCTACTGAGCTGAAGTCGGTGCAAACTCAACTTGCATAACAAAGTTATGTTTAAGAGAAGCAATCAATCTTAAGCTAAAGCAGTCTGAAAATGTGAAACAACAGGTAATCCTCCTAAATTTTAGAAGAGTTGAGAGTTCTGGAAATAAAGTTTTTTGCTCTGCCCATGAAGTTTATGCTTAGCACTGGGAGAGGTGGCCACCCACAGAGCGACTGAGTTGCATCAAAAAAGTAGGTTTTATAAACAAACACTTAAGCACCTCATTCAAGCAGGCCAGCCAACAAATACATCTCCTTCGTCAAATCTTTCACAATTTTGTATGTAAAGAAATAGCAGTAAAGCAGAACTCTTTCAAGAGCAGCAGGCCACATGAGAAAAAAATTTTGAAATATTACTCTAATTTCAGACACACTATGAAGGATCAAATCGGTCACTATTTGATTTTGTCACATGGTCACATTTCAAATGAGTGGTCTTTAAACAAAGAAAATTAGCAAAAATCACATTACTTCTCAGACTTGGAATCTGTAGAATGTTGTCTGTCCTTCTCCTTCCTTGCTTCACCTTCCTTTTTGTCTGAAGGCTTTTTCCCAGCAGGTTCATTTTTTGCCTAGAATGTTGTTAGCCAAAAATATTTTTGTAATAAGGACAGATATTAAACTTGTGCACTTTTATTTTTTATTTTATTGCTGCCATGGATGGCTACTGCTTACCTTTTCCACAGAAATCATTTTTCCATGCAATTCTGTTCTGTGGAGGTGATTAATACACTTAGTGGCTTCTTCAGATGTTGACATTGTGACAAAGCCATAACAGCGGGCGCCAGGACTGCGAGCGTTTGTCACTACTTTTGCACCAACCACCTTAACCAAAAACAAACATAAAAAATTACTTTGTCCTGCTGTTAAACCAAACAACATACCCACGCTGAGAAAAGTTCACTGCTAAGCAGATAACTAACTAAAGGAGGAAATACATAACTGGAGGAAGAGAGATATTTTCTTTCCTTCCAGAATACCTATGTTAGCTTTCATCCAATGGAAACAATATCTGGAAGTGCACAGGCCAACAGTGACGCAAATATTTAATGTTATGGTAATAGATGTTTTAGGACAAAGGCAAGGTGACCATTTGAAACAGCTGCCTTTCATAACCCCTGCTCCCATAATCTTTTTAGCACTAAAAAGCAAAGGGAAGTCCGTCCTCACCAACTACCTCTTGAACAAGAGCTGTTTAAAAGAGCACGATTACTGAACTACCAAGAGGTAAACCAAGAATTAAATTATAGCACGCTAGATGATGGCCCAACAGATAGTGCCCTGTCAAAAACTGCCAAATTTTCAGATGAATCTGGGTAGTTATTCTGTAACTCCTGCATTTTATTTTTCCTTGTATTTCAGTTAACATTTTATTAAGAATCATGCCTTCAGATCAGAGTTTGAAAAGAACACCGAGAGTTAGCTGCTTTATTGATTTGTTAGAGTATTGATTTATTATAAAAAGGCAAGAGGCTTAATTTTACACCACCCCTTGAACTCAACTAGATGTTTTATTAATGGACATACCCACTACTTACCTTTCCATACTTGCTGAAAAGGTTCTTCAAGTCTGTAGCTCTAGTAGAGGAGGAAAGCCCACTAACCCATAAATTTCTGCCAGAACCACTACTTGTGCGGCCTAGTATTTAAAGAAAAAAAAAAGAGTCACCAACACAAACTCATCTTACTTTACTTCTCTCTTACATAAATGCAATTATACTGCTGTCTATGACTTGAAGCCTACTCTGTGACTTGGTATCAAATGACACACTTAAGTTTCCGAAAATCCATCTCAGTAAATGATTTGTATTTCTACAGTCATAAAGGGGGTTCAACTGCACAGATGTTGTCTGCAGATTTCAATCACTTTGATGAATGTTACAACTAGTAAACACAAACACAAGAGATGAACAAGAAACACAGATATTTAAAATGTTGACAGTACAATATTTAGGAAAGTTAGGTAAACTGGAATTTATAATTCAATCTTGGAAAGTCTGATTATGTTATTGTGGGAGCAGTGAAGGAGCAGGGGCTCAAGGTTTAGGACCAGAAGCCATTTTATTGAGCATCAGACCAAACTTACATATTCTCTGTGTATGTGAGCATGGACTGTCCATGTGTTGTCCACGCACTCCTTCCCCCTGAATCCCGCCAAATTCCTTGACTCTACTGCTGTCTGGGTCCAATCCTGCTACTGGACAATCTAACCAACAGTGACCAGCATGTCCTGCCTGTGTTTTAGGTTTCTCTACCTGCTAATCTGTTAGTCCTAACTTTCAGTTTCTCACTGCTAACCTTCACAGTTCTCAGTTTGCCAGTTTCCCATGGTTTCCCACATGTTATGAAAGCACTGAGCCTTCACTGTGTTAGCAATATGCAGCAGAATCAACACACAGAAAATAAAACTAAGGAATTTAAGCTCTCTTGGGACTTTCAGAGAAACCTCAGTTTGGCTAACACCTATACTGCTCCATAAAGCTAGCGGGACATCCCAGCAGGACTACAACAGTGAAGATACATTCATGCTTTTGTTATTCAAAAGAAACAACCACCACAGGCAAGTAGTAAAGAACTGAAAAAAGAATCGACAACTACTCCATTTCCTCATTTACAAAAACTGCCTCACAAGAAATATGCAGATTTGACCCAATCGCACCGTTTTCAAGTAAACTGCACGTTGTTTTCTCAAAACGTACCTTTCTCGTCTTTTGACATTATCTTCGTATCTGCATCCTCAACAGGGCTAAAGACAAAAGATCATGTTATTCAAGCAAATATTAGCAATATAAAATTTGAGATCACTTACACTGTCATTATATACCTACCAGTAAACTAGTTCTGAAATAAAAAATACCTTTTCAAATTTGTAGAACAGTGACAGGAAATTCGTGATTCATAGGCTTAAACAGACAATTAGTTCTGTTTGGCAGATGACAGAAATTAGAGTAATTTAAGAAAACAACCTCTGAAGGTTGAGTAAGGAAAGAAATCAAACCCTCTGTGTTTACTAAAGATCTGT
>JAWLRI010000152.1:581048-599470 GCA_034781795.1 Crypturellus tataupa
GTACTTTGCCACTGCTTCCTATTTTTTGCTTTGATAGCAAACTCGATGGGGGCAGAGGCCGTCCCCGTACGTGTGCAGGGCTCAGCACAAAAGGGCTGATATCGCTGCAAACTGATGACCCAGAGGAAATGAATGATAAGCAGAAGGCAGGAGGCTTAGAGCGTGGTTTATGTTCTGAATCTTTCTATAAGCAATGAAAACTGACATAATCTTTGAAAGATATTGATCCAAGAACCCAAATAAAGGGCATGCAATTGGGTTGTGTTACATAAATATGTTGTCATTCTTGGGCAATAACAGGCATTATATTCAAATATGGGTATTATACTAAAGACAAAAAGATGCAGTAATAAAACAATAGCAGCCGTATCAACGAGGAGGCTGGAATGAGGGGGCATTATTAATCTCATGGCTTATTTAGGTCAATCCTACCTCTTCACTGGTTCTGAAGAAGCATCAAAACCAGAAGAAACTTGCATTATTTTACTTTAGAGCCCTGCTGGTAGCTAAAGGCAGCTATTCCAGTCTTTTCTTTCACTTGTTTTGTCTTTTTTTTTTTTTTTTTTTCTTCCTTCCCTCTTTCTCCTTAATAAGAGAGCTTGTCCGGAGCCCGTGTCCTCCTCACCGGAGCCAGCGCTGGGATAGGGGAGCAGATGGCGTATCACTACGCCCACTTTGGTGCGGAGATTGTGCTGACGGCCAGGAGGGAAGCCGAGCTGCAGAGGGTGAGAACTGCCTTGGGTGAGGGAAGACATCAAGAATTGGGGCCTTTAGAGAGAAAGAGCAGCTGAGGGAAAAGGAAGGTGGTGGAGAAATGTGTTTTCCCTTCAGAAATATTATCAAGAACACTACAAACTGCAGGTAGAGCAAAGAAGGGTGCTTGACGCGCAGAGAAAGAAGGATGTGCAGTGCCTGAGCTACGATTTCTGTGAGATATTAGGTCACTTTCCAGAGGCCAAACAAATCTGTTCACAGTCTTTTCTTAAAGACTTCAGCCTTTCTGCAAGTCGAAATTTATACCAGCTTGGATTGCTCAGGCTCCCTTTGTCTGTAGCGTATAAAATAGGGCAATATTTAGAGAAGGGAACGCTTAAATTGGGGGGAGAGGTGACTTTTAGGGAATATTCTGCAGTGGGAAGTGGTGCAAAAGGAGGGACTTAGGGTTAGTGAGTGTAAGGGTATTTCCTAAGAATATTTCAGCAAATAGCTAAACTGCACAACTGTGTATCATTACTGGACACTTTCACATATTAACATATTTTAGAGAAAAGAAATAATTGAATATAAAGCATAACCCTGATCGCAGAAGAATTCTCCTGGAGAGGAAAAAAAAAAAAAAACAAAAAAAGCCTTTTTCTAGTGAACCTTAATCCTTTTCCAAGGTAGATTGAATCTGTGTTTTACCAATATTTACCTTAACTGATCTGGTTAAACAAATAGAGGTGGATTTGAAATAAGAGTGTGTATCTGCTCAGAACTGACTCTTGCTAACTTAAACTGCTTTTCTAAAGGTGATGGAGAAGTGCCTGAAGCTTGGAGCAAAGAAGGTCTTTTATATCACTGCAGATATGTCCTCCTCTTCCGAGCCTGAAAAGGTGGTCCGTTTTGCTGTCCAAAAACTGGGTAAGCAGAAACGAAGTGGCAGGTGCTGAAGACAGAAGTTAAACTGGTTATTCCAGTTATTCCAGTTTATATTGAGTCGTTAGGCAGCATTTTTATTAGATTTTCTTCTATTTCTACTCCTCAGAAGTAGACAGAGCTGCTCTCAGCTGAGCATATTTTGTGCTTCTTGATGGTAAAGCACTTTGCAGCCTTTTGAGGGAAGGACTGGTTGTTTCAGCCAGGAACTGTGTAGAGGATGGCATCTTTTTTGGACAGTTTTTAGGTTTTTCTCTTGCCCACAGGGGGACTGGACTACTTGGTGCTGAACCACATTGGTATGACCCCTTTCCAGATGTGGGATGGAGATGTGGAGCACACCCGCTGGCTCATGCAGGTAGGGCTTCCCGCATGGAATGGGGTGGCTCTGGCTTCTGGGACAGCTTTGGAAGACTCGAGGGCAAAATCAAGCCTGCAGCAATGGTGGAGAGTGTTTTATTTCACTCCTGTTTCAAGTAAAATGGATTATAGGCTCTGTTACTGGACTAGTGCCTTGCTCAGGTGTGGTGCTCTATATATATCCAGAGACAGAACTTGTTCTCTCCTCCTTGCTGCCCATTTTACCTCCTGGTAACCTGTTTTTTTCAGGGATTAGTAGAATAATCCCTATGGGATTAGTAGAATAATCTACTTGGCAGTGTAGTGGCAGGTGGTACCATGATCACAGGTAAAAAAAAAAGTCCTGTAAGTTACAGAACAGTCAAGCTCAAAAGAGAGGCTGGGTGTTAGGCTTTGTTGTAGTCTTAGTTCAATCAAACGAAATTTAGGAGTAAACCAAGATACTGCTGCTATCATTACTGCAGAATGGGTGTTGCAGGGTATAGAATAACATATAGAGAAACAAGAGACAATTGTTTCTTGTTACCTATATGCAGTCAAGAAATCTGTATGATGATGTTTGGGAATAACTTTAGCTCTGACTCTTCCCAGCGCAACGTTCGCTATGTCCAGAGATATCATCTTTTCCTCTTAGTGTTTACAAAAGCAAGTCCAAACGATGCTCCTTTCTAACTACTGTATTGGCTTTCTGGCTCATGCTGACATTTTTTTCCCAACTCTCCTGCTGTGATTCTTTTGTCTTTCCAGGTGAATTTCTTCAGTTATGTGGCCCTAGCAACAGCAGCCCTTCCCACCCTGGAGGAGAATAAAGGCTCTCTGATAGTTGTTTCTTCCCTTACAGGTTGGTGCTTATAACTGCTCTGGTATTGTGGAAATCATGGGTTTAGCTGCATTTTCAGCTGTTTTCCAGGGATTTGCTCACACAAGATGGTGTCATTTTCAGAAATGCCTGAGAGTGAATGGAAATAGAGGGATATGAGTTGGTGTAGCATGGCAAAGCCGCCGTTTTGCCTAGATTCTTCTTTCATGGCACGGTTTCCTTATAACTACCTCCTAATGTTTCCCCTTTTCTCCTTTCCCTTTCCAGGCAAAATTCCTACTCCTTTCACCACTTCTTATTCCGCCACCAAGTTTGCCCTGGACGGATTCTTCGGCTCTCTGCGCCACGAACTTGCCATGCAGAAGAGAAACGTCTTCATCACCCTCTGCATCCTGGGCTTGATCGACACCGACATGGCGTTGGAGAAGACCAGGTTTGTATTTGGAGGAGGATGTGGGTGTCTGGGAAGGAGTGTGTCTGCAGGAGCTTATCTCTTTTTGACAGTGTGCAAAGAAATGCACCACAAGTCTGTTTTGGTGTGGTCATCTGAGTGTGCAAGCAAATGAACGTGGAAAGTGCATTTGCTTGGGTACGTCGTGAGGGTTGTCTTCGATCTCTGTGTGAAATAGGAGCGTGCAGAACCCGGTCTGCGTAGTTAGGACCACAACAAGTATTGACCGTCTTGAGTGATGCTGATGCGGTTTCCTTCCAGGGGCAAAGTGTACCTGACCGCTTCTCCCGCTGCGGAAGCCGCCCTGGCCATCATCCAAGGGGGAGCCACGCGCATGCAGGAGACTTTCTACCCCTGGTGGCTGGAGTACGTGTGCCGCGTCCGGGACTGGTTCCCCAGCCATCGGGACCAGGTTTTGCAGAGCTACTATAACTACAGCAGCCCCTGAGGGAGACCTGGTCTCCTCCCAGCTTCCCTCATGATCCCTCTCTGCCAGCTGCAGTCCCCCCTCTCCTCCTGCATCACTTTGGGTCCTGATGTCAACAGGAGCGAGGCGGTAGGTAGTGACCAAGTGACCTTAGCTGTCCCCATAGGAGTCTCCCTGGACTCGCTCTTACCCCTCTTGGCACATGCGTGCCCACACATACGTACAAACACTCACTTCTCAGCTTCCCCATCCCCAGGATTAATTTCTGGAATTGTGGAAAAAGATGAGCAGTGGCGGAGTGAAGGAAAGGAAATTAAAACTAGAGATGTGGAGAAAAGTCGCAGGGAATAGGGACAGAGAGCAGAATGTGACATTGCTCCCTGTGCACGCAGGCAGCTGGGACGCATTCCCTGCCCTTTCTACCTTGGGTCCTCCTGCATCCTGGCTGCTTCTGTCACAGTCCTGGATCAGCTCCCAGCTTTTGTGGAGTGTTTTGGGGAGGGGTGAGCGCAGCAGCTGGGGTGTGAAGAAGGTAAGAAGTTCAAACCGGGATTCCTACAAAGGGACAAGCTCTTTCTCTGTAAAGCAAGGTCTAGCCCTGCTGACAGGCTCCAGTTAGAGCTGCAGCCTCATTTGGCTCCGTGTTGAGGGGTTGCGTGTCCCCAGTATTCCCTTCCCATTGCCCTGCAAGTGGAAGGCTGCCGAGCATTAACTGTTGGGCTCTTGAATCTAGGGAGCTCTCCGTCTCAGGGAACAACTTGCACAAATGAAGGTGTCTGTCCCCACATACATACATGATTGTGCACACACATGCATAAAGACACCTGCTTGCATATATCACACCATATGCACAAATATTCAACACAGTCCCACCCCAACAAACACCCCAATTCTCATTTAGGCCAGCAGGAGAGGAGCTGAAATAGAGCTTCTCTGTTAGACTAGGAGCTACAGAGACCCTACATAGCAGGTTACAAAATATTTATTACTAAAATATGTGTATTTCTATTCTTGATCTGTAAATGTCTGTACATTCCCCGGACATGTTTCCCACCTCGTTATTTTGTGGACTCAAAAAGCCTCCCCGTCTCCTGTTGGTAGCATTTTAATCTGTTTTTAATTAAACCATGTTTTTTCTGTGTTGGTGTCATGTGCTGAATTTGCTTCCATGACCTGTTGGCAGATATTTAAACTGCAGGGGACCTGTTAAATCAACTCCTGCTTTCTTGTTGCAAACACCAAGATTGGTAGTCGATTCCTGGGTGTATCGCCGCTTGTCTACGTGTCAGGGACCTTGGATTTTGGCCTGACAAAAGTTTTCTGGGGAAATGATAAGAACTTACTGCAGTTCACATCCCCTGTGCAGATTAAACCCACTCCTAAATGGACTCGTACACCTGCTTGTGCCTCGTGTTTGCAGGAAAGGCCATAGACCAGGCACT
This sequence comes from Crypturellus tataupa, assembly GCA_034781795.1. NCBI lineage: Eukaryota > Metazoa > Chordata > Aves > Tinamiformes > Tinamidae > Crypturellus > Crypturellus tataupa. Next base: position 586,187 of record JAWLRI010000152.1, read on the forward strand.
GCAGAGCTGTGTGGAGGAAGAAAGACACATCAAAAATGGAGCTAATCGTTCTCCTCTCTCGTTCTGCTTTTTTAGCACCGCTAAATAAGGCTTTCAAAGCAGCTTCTTGGAAAAGTCCCAGCAAAAAATGGTGCTTTTGCACCAGTGCACGGCCACGGCAAACGGCACTGGGAATCGCAGTGCTCCTGTTCTTGCTCCAATTTTCAGTGAAAAAAAAAGGAAGGAAGTTTGTGCTGTTTTGCTTGGCTGAGCAACCAGTATTGCCTAAGTACATGGATGCTCTTAAGCCTGGAATCTGCACACAAGAGCGGTACCTGGTTTAGATCTTGCTCCGCTAGAGCTGGACAGGTGAATGCATCCATTGCAAATGGGTTGGGATCACAAACCTGTGTTTTGGGGGTCAGATCTTATGAATGGAATAAAAAAATTCCAAAATTAGCCTTTTAGTGACCTGAAACACCGTGTGAAACACAGAATAAGGCAGGATTGGATCCGACAGCACCTGGGCTCTGTCATCCATCCTGTGAAATGCTTCCCTGATTGCACTTGCTGGATGGGAACAGGCTTTCCTCACCCCGAGTTTTTGCTTATCTTCAAGTGTAGGCACTAAAAGAAGCTGCAACTAACACATGAAATCAAACCCTGGGTTACTTGGCAAGTAAAACTTTTATTAAATAAATTTAAGATTTTTTTTTAGACCAGAGTGAGGAATTTGACATTGCTAAAGCTTGTATCTCACCTGTGACATTGTCAGTTACATCAGTAACTGAGGGAAGAAACATTGTAAATGCTTATTCTAAACCAGCTTGACCTAGAATTTCCAAAGTTCCTTTTTTTAATTTTCTCTCTATTTTGCATTTGTTGGTCATTTTCTTTTTTGTTCAAAATTAGATGAAGTTTAAACTTCAGGAAATTACTTGTAGCAGAAATAAAATACATTATACAAATCACATACATAATAGATGTTAAGTATAAAAATGGTATTTACAGTCAGTAAACATGGACTGTTGAAACACACAGACTTGCACTGCTCCATCCACCTTTCAGACTCAAGACACAGAGGGGTGGCCGAGGAGATGGGAATGTTCTTGGATTTGTCTAGAGACACCTGAACGACGGGAAACCAGAGGAGGATGAGAAGTGTCCGGGGTCCTCTGGAGCCCCCGGATCTCCCCTTGGTATCAGTTTCACTGACCTTTCTCCACCAGCCCCTCTGTTCACGCTCACACACACAGACACTCACACACAGGAATGTTCTTGGTACTTTATCAAACTCTGAAATACTCCGAAGATTTCTTTTTTTTTTTTCTGTGTTTTGGTAGAAACGTAGGGGACTGTTTCAAGTCGGTAAATGGATGCACCGTTTCAATCGCACCCCCTCCCCGCTCTAGGGGTTTTGGTTAAACCAAGCTCTGAACTAGGTTCTGTGCTTAAGTGTACAACGTCGATATGGTGCATATGGTAGAATCCGTCCTCTGAAGGGGGAGGTGGGAGGGAAAAATGAAATAGCCCTCGTGTCATCCTGTCCTCCTCGTGTTCGCTTGGAAAAGCTCTGCAGAGGGTGTAACAGGCGAGTCCCCGTGTTAAATTTTGCAGACGAAAATGTTCTGCTCAGCTTGGAGGTTGCTGACCAGCTCCAGGTTATTCCCAACGTGAGCAGGCAGCATGTATCCCCTTGGAGGCTCCTGTCACCCTGTTTTGCTGGAAACCTCTCATCTTCTCTTGCCTTGATCAAGAGAATGTCCCGTTAGCCTGGAGCGCTATGAAACCTGTGCCGTGCGTGCAGGTGCAGTCCCTGCAGGGAAAGGGATTCCCTGTGCTTTCCGCCTCATCCAGCAGTGTTCGGGATAGGCTTCGGCATCAAATTCCAGGGCTGCAGAAGCCGTTGGAAGATTGAGAGCTGCTGGGATCCTGACCCAGGTGCTAAGGTTGGCAGGTGGGCGACTCTTGAGCTGAGCAGCTGCTGGTGCCCCGGTCCTGCAGGTCTGTCGTTTTTTGATGGTTTCTCCTTGTTCTTGATAACACCGAGCACAGAGGTGCTCTCCCTCGCTCTTTGTCCATCCCCTCAAAAATCCAGGCCTGTTTGCAGAAGACACCGTTACAGAGGCCACCCCTTTGTTTCCGACCCCTCTCGCAAGGAGTTGGTTTCTGAACGGAGAAGTTTGGTCCTGTGAGTCACTTTAATAAAAAATAGAGACTGTATATTTATATTTATCTGTGAAAGGGCCGGGAGAGGCGGTGGGGATGGCTGAGCCCCCAGACACCGCTGTGGTGACCTCTGGGTTTGCCGTGTACCCTGAGAGGAAGAGCGTCAGGTCCCCAAGGCTGCTGGTTTTATGGTCCCTTTGCTGTGCACCAGCAGCAAATGTGAGTCCGTTGTGGCAAAAACTCTTCCCGCTGGGCAGATATTGAGCCCTCCCTTCCATTACACATTTCTGAGGAGGCAGGTGGGATGGGTAGGAGAGGAGCAGAGGAAGGAGAGGAGCGATGCCAAAAGAGTTCATCAATTTATCGGCCTCTGGAAATCAACCTGAAGCAGCAATTCTTCCTCTGGACTTTCCCTTCATCTGGACAGAAAAGGGTGCAGGAATTAGCTGGTTGGGAGGACACATTCAAACCTCAGGCTTTGAGCTGCTGCCTCTCAACGGTGGAGGGATGTGGCCCCATTGGGAAGGGATGAAGCCCCTGCCTTGTCCAAACCCACCCATGGATCTACTTCCCTACACAGGGAAGTTCAGCAAAGAAGAGCCAGCTGCCAGGAACCACTTCTAGCCATGGCCCTTCTTTGCCCTCCTTGTACCACATTGGTCCCATCTCAAGTGGGGTTGCTTGGTCTCTGTGTTGAATTGCTCTATGAGGCTGCCCCAAACGAAGCAGGAAGCCTTTGTGACTGCCTCAAGGAGTCATTTTCTTTTAATCTGCTTTCTACGATCCATGTGAATCGGGTGATTGTCCCTCTTACCTTAGACACGTTGTCCAAGGAATTCCAGGACACCTGCCCCAGCTAAAACCAAAACTATCGAGTTTTCAAATCTTGTTAGAAAGAAGAACAAATCTACGGAGCGGTTGAGCCCCTCACATCACAGGTGGATTATTTGAGCCCTTCTGGCTATTGAAGCCTTTAGTTCCTGCCTGGGGTGTGTTGTAGGAGTCCTGGTTTCCAGCAGAGCCCCAGCTGTGCCAATTCCTGGCTGTAGACATCACTGAACTGCACCTAGACCCACTGGGTTGACCTCCTGGCTTGACCTGTCTCATCCCTATAGGTTTTTCTGGCAAACACTGGAGTAGGTTTGATCCTGGTTACCCTTATGGACTTGATCCTGAACTGCAGATTGACTTCCTGGCTTGACCTTGGACCTTCCTCATTGCCAGAAAATTGTCTAGGGATCTGGACTGTTGAATCTGGCTACCGTCTCCAGGTCTGCCCTGGTCATGACCCTACTTAGTTATTGGGTTCCTGCTATGGAGGTCTCTGTTCTGCCCCCCAAGTTCTTGTGTTGGGCTCCCCATCCCTTCAGGGAGCAGCGTCCTGGCCCTCAGCAGCTCTCAGGACCCCTGTTGTGAGATCGCCAGTTACCTGTGTTACAGAAGTGGCTCCTGCTCGCTTGCTGCTGTCAGTAGGGATGGTTGGCATCTTTGGGTCGTTTTAACTGGACCTTCAAGCGTTTCATGCCAATCTGGAAGCCGTTCATGGCCTGGATAGCAGTCTGGGCACTGGATGGGTTGTCAAAGCTTACAAAACCTGAAGGAGAGGATACGGGCATGGCCAACAGCTCTTGACTTCATGCCCTATGCACGAGTGTCCTAGTTATCTGGCGACACAAGCACTCACCAAAACACTTGCTCTGGTTGGTGGCACGATCCATGAACACCTTGGAGGAGATGATGTTGCCAAAGGGCAGGAACATCTGCATCAGCTCATTGTCTCCAAACTCCTGGGGGAGATGGTAGATGAAGAGATTGCAGCCTTCGGGACCTGCAGGTACGGGGGGTAAGGGGGAGAGACCAAGCACAGGTAGCCCCGGAGAAAGAGAAACGCACTCAGCTTGGAGCGTAGTGCTGGGGAGAACCCAGCACTGCCCCAAGCTGCTTCAGTCTGCCCTTGCTGCCATCTTCCAAGGACTAGTCCCAGGAAAGGCCTCCAAGGGCATCTAGGAAGCAATTTGCAGGAATAAAGGTTCCAGAGAGCAGATTTGGCTCTCACAGCTCTCCTGGTCCCCATGGGGATGCTGAACGTGACAGCTCTCCAGCAGTGGCTGGTTCTGTCACACTGGAGGGAAGTCAGCTGAGGAGATTCCCCCAGCCTTGCTCAGCACTGCCCAAAGCAGCAACTTCCATGGAAGTCTACATGGAACAGGGAGCCTTCCCTGTGCAGAGTCGCGCAGGGGTCGTGTTTGTCCCATAAGCCACAAACTGTTCATCTCCTGAGTCACTCTACACCCTACTGACGGGCTCATCTTGTCCCCATGAAGCTGATAAGAAGAGGGGTCTTCCCCTTCCCTGACACCGGCTGTGAGAACTAGGAGGAGACCAATTCCTTCTGCTCCAGATTATTTCTAGATGAGTTTTGGAATAAGCTGAAACACAAACCCTGAACCTAAGAAGGCTCCAGAGATGACGAGGAGGCCTTGGAGACTGGATTGACTGATACCAGCGAGGCTCTGACACCAGCAAAGAGAGGACAAGGTGCTCTCCTGCTCATCTTGATACACTCCTTGTCAGAGGTTGGTGTCCTCCTGCCTGGCCGTTTTGCTCTAGGCAGCACCTGGGGATTGGTGTGAGGAGCATTTTCTTGCTCTTTATTCTGCTCACTGCCAAGCCAAGGCTGGTTCCGTAACCCAGCTCCATTAGAAAGGATTACAGCGGACAAGGATCAGTGTCGTGGTGCAGACGATGTGCTCCATGAACCAACCCTCCTCCTGCCCCGTTCCCAGGCTGATCCTCACCTTCTCGCTGCTGCTGCAGGACGGCGGGCGGCTGCGGAACGCTCTGCGCCAGCGGCGCGACGGCGGCGGCCGGATACACGGCTGTATGTAAGGGAGATGACAGGACAAACTTAACCCCAGGATCCTCATCCGCACCGGGAACGGCGGGAGAGGAGGGCAGCCCTTACCTGCGTATTGCTGCACGCCCGGGAAGGCAGGGTGCAAGGTCTCTGCTACCGACGGGCTCTGGGCTGCAAAGAAGAACAGGGTCAGAACCACAGCACGAGGAATCGCACATGTGAGTCTCCACACCTCAATGGCTAGAAGCGTCTTTGGTGTGAGGATCCGGAAAAAAAGAGAGGTAACTGTATTCCTGAATTATTTTTCCCCTCCCCTTCCATACCTGAGTAGGGCACGAGGCCGTTAGTGTAAACCGTGTCCAAAGCCGGATGGCCGTTTGGGAACGGCACCACCCCCGTGAACCCGTTTGGAATGGGCGCCACGAGCCCTGGCACGGCTGCCGTTCCCAGGAGAGGCGGCGAGTGGAGCCCTGCGGAACACAAGGGAAAGGGGATCCCAATGAGGCCAGCTGGTGGGAAGCTCCTGCTCCCTCCATCTGGCTGGGAAGAGCCTGATGGAGCAGTTTTCCCTGCACAAGGAGTGTGAGAAGCAGCAAGGAGTCCCCCGGTCATGCAGGACTCGCTGTGTCCCATACCCGGTCCTCACCTGATGCCGGAGCAAGCGGAGCGGCCGGCAGCCCGTTGAGGCTGACGGCCCCGATCTGCTGGATGTGGCAGGGGGAGAAGGCGACGCCAGGGCTCAGGTAGCTGCCATGGGAGGTGGAGAGAACTGTTGTCTGCTGCTGCATCAGCTGCAAGGCAGGGGCACACGCGGTCAGCATCGCACGCGGCCACCGGCGGCCCCGGGTCGGCTCCTGGGACAGGCCCGGAGCTCCCTGCTGCCACAGACTGTGCTGGCACCCAGGGCCGGCTCCGGTCCACAGACCCAGGCAGTGGGGCAAAACTGGAGCAATTCAGTTTGGGTCCTCTTGCAAAAACCAGCGTTACAGCTGGGCACCTTCCACCCACCCCAGCCCTCTGCTCATGCCAGAAAATTCCAAAATTCCAGCCCTTTTTTTTGCACTGATATTTTTTTTGCAATTCCCATTAAGTTGCATGATTTCATCTGAACAGATCGCTGAATTCAGCTTACTGAGGAAGCTAAAAATGAAGGAAATAGTCTCTTTTCACCTGCAGAAGAGGCATCTGGGATCCAAAATTTGTTTAGCACTTAAATAAAACGGCTTTAGATTCTTAACGTATTCTTAGTCATGTTTCTAAGCTAAGGGCAAGATATTTTCTTTCAAACTATTGGATAACATACACTGTTTGAGCATTTTTCAGTTAATGCATTTTTTCTGAATAGCTCAGGATAACTTTAGACTTCATGCAGCTTCCCAATATTTTACATTTCCTTGGAGATTTTTTTAGTATAAATTAAAACCATCCAAAAAAAAAAAATCAGGTCCAAAACTTTTCCCAGGCAGGGGACTGTCGTGTCCTTGTGACATCTCTGGGACTGCACTGGGGAGACAACAAACTCCATGGGGCAAGAGACAAGTGATGGCGCATTAAAATGTGACTATTAGAACCAGGGTTTCCAAGGTTCTGTCTCCCTCTGATGGTGACTTCACACACAAACTAGCCGGGATCCCTCTTCCAGGGCATAGGGAACAAACTGGGGTGAAATAAGAAGGGAAACGATAAATGCGTGAGGTTTGCGGCTCAGCAGGAAGAAGGAGAGAAGCAAAATCAGTGGAAAGTAAATGAGAAAAGAGAAAACTGGAAGGGCAGGAGACAAGCTAAGCCCTAAGGCAAGAGGAAAGAGAAACTCATTCTAGAGCAGGAAGGGAAAAAAGAGCAGGCTAAAATGAGAGGAGGCGACAAATCTACTGACACAACTAAGGAGAAAGGAGAAGACCGAGTCCAGAAGGCTCTGCAGGTCTCGCTGCTCCTTCCTGAGACACCCCAGGCCAAAGCTCTTCTGGCCACCGTGTCCTCACTGCACAGCCCGTCCTGCCTCCTTCCTCCTCACACCGGGGTCATCCTCATGGCAGCTGCAGATCAAGTCTGGGCTGAACCAGAGACCTGGGGTGTTGCTGGCCCACGGTTGGGAGGGCTGGAGGGGGGTAACTAACCTGGGAAAAGAGGGCTCTTCCCTTTAAATGATGCTTCTGCTGGCAGCCTTGGTGTGTCGATGCTACAACCATTTCATCAGGGAAATCAAATATTCTATTGACCATTGTCACCTCGGGACAATGAAGTTCCCTTGCTAAGATTGAAGGCACAGGGAGCTTTAGCAGACAAGGAGCCAGATAACTAAAACATCTGCAGGTCTCTGCCACCTCCAGCCTCCTCTCCAGGCCCTGACAAAGCACACGGTCACATTAGATGAAAGGAAAAACCCCAGGAGCCAAGAACAGCCCTGGGGACAGGGCCCTTCCTGCCTCCTGCAGCGTGTGAAGCTGGTCCGGGGTCCTCATGATGGTGCGATGAGAGGGACACGCTTGGGACACGGGCACAAAAGAGCTCACGAGGTGGCAGATTGCTCTGTGCTGGCCACAAAACAGGACGGGAAAACACGGGTCACATCTGACCTGTCCCCAGCCACCTCCCCAATCTGTGTCACACCAGGGAAATCCGGCCTCGCTTTGGGAAGGGCTCAGCTCTCTCCCGCCAGCCTTTCCAGGAGGGGCCTGCACGGGGACGGAGCTGCCGGCTGAGAAACCGAAGCCAGGAGCGATTCCAGGTGCTGGGAACTGTCACGTTTACTACGTTGCCCCTCTGTGTGATCTCCCAGCCCAAATCCAGCGTCGCCCCGTGGGCAAGAGGGCACCGCACGCCCGCGGGATACTCACAGCCTGCGCATAGGCGCCGTATGGGCTGAACGGCAACGTGAGAGATGGAGTGAATATCCCCAGCTGCCCCACCATTTGCTGCATGCGCCGCAGGGTCCTCTCTTTATCTGTGTCAGCAAACTTCACCACTAGACTGGAGGAGGCGCCCTGGGCACGGAGAGAGGAGACAGAGAGCAGGAGAGGCCGTGGGACGGCCAGAGAGGCGAGGAGGGACGGGGCAGGACAGGCAGGAGAGAGGAGCAGGAAGAGGAGCGGAAGATGGGAGGGAAAGTGCTCAGCAGCTGCCTGGAATCAGGGCTGGTCCATTCCCAGGGCTCTGGCACCGCTGCACAAACATTCCTGGCTGCATTCCCCATGTGTCGGGATGGGGACAGCCAGGGACACCAAGGCAGGGGCCGGGCACAGGCACTGTCTTCCCAGCACCGTGGGCCTGGCTGGACACAAGAACAGGTCCTGGCAGCTGCAAACATTGCAGCAACTCAGTGAAACTGCTGCAATCCGGGTTAAAGACTGTGCAGGACCCATCCCAGCTGCCGCTCTGCTCGCATGAGCAGCGCACCAAGAATCTCCAGCACCCCCAGGCTGCCCGGAGAACCCGGCACCCCCGAACAGGCTGGGGACAGCGTGGGGAGCCCTCACTGGTCACGCTGGTGGGTCCTCAGCTTGCACCCTGCTCTATTTTGAATTATTCCAGGTGGCATGAGAGCAACATGGGCCAGTCCTTGGATATCTCTCCCTCTTTTTTTAATAAACCTTTTTTTTTTTTTTACCATTAAGTGCAGTTTCTACCAGTCTGAACATAGACACGTGCTCCCCAGCCCGGGAGACAGGATGGTTTCCAACAACAAGCGCATGGACATGCCACCCAACTGCCCCCATGACCAACCGAGCTGGAAGCTGCGGTGGGATCTGTGGGTTTTGAGCTGTGCTGGGCATTCCCTTCCACGGGGTTACAAGAAAAAGGCTTGAGAAGAGGGCAGGGCCCTTGCGGCATACTCACGGGCATGGTCTGGCTGCCGTGGAGCGCGTGGATGGCGGCCTGAGCCTCTGTGTGGGACGAGAACTTCACAAACGCGCAGCCTGGAGAGGGACAGAGAGAGCAGAGAACCGCGGTGACGGGGCTGCTGCGAGGCACAACATTGCGGGGATCCCAAGCAGGACAAAGAGAGGCTGCCCTGGAAAGTGGGGGACTCATCCCAAGTACCTCAGCCTTGAAGAAAACGGGAGGAATTCCAAGCATTACTTGGAGATAAACCCTGTAGATGCTGTCACCATCGCTACGTTTTCCCCAAACTCTTCATGCACTCCTAGTTGTGGGCGAAAATGTGTCAAACTGCAGAGCCAGGGATGCTCCCTAGTGATGCTGCTAACTCGGATACTCCCTCCTGTCGCCCAGGTGTCATCCTGTCTTCCCCGTCCTGTCCTTGCAGCAGTAACTCTGCTCCCCGTGGCTGGTTCTAGCCCAGCCCCAGAGCAGGGGATCAGCGCCCCAGGGCAAGGAGGAGGCGCTGAGACGCCGAGGAGCAGGGAGAGGGGCCCGGCACCCCGCGGGGTTCACACCTTTGCTGTTACCATCGGGTCCGCGCAGCACCGTGCACTCGTCGATGACGCCGAAGGGCTCGAAGAGCCGGAGCACGTCCTCCTCGGACTGCTGCTTGTTCAACATGCCCACGAAGAGCTTCCTGTCCCCTGGGGAAACACAGAAACATCAACTTTCCGTGAGGCTCCCGATCCACGGCAGCACGGGGGCACCTGGCGAAACCACCACGTGGTATTGAAATATGTCTAGGGTGGAAACGGTTTGCTACGGGCTCCGCTGTGTCCTGCAGCGTTTCCCGAGCCACCAGCACCTGCAGGGGTTCCTGTGGCCTCCCTAAACTACTGAAAGGAAAATGAAGGTTTAATGATCTGTTCCTCTTCATTCTCTCTTTCTTTTGGATGCTCCAGTTCATGTGGTAATACAAGTGCTGCTATGGAAGAAGCGTCTGAGCTCCCGCTTGCCTTTCCCTGCTCCAGTGTAACCAAAATGTAGCTCAAGATTCCTACCAGGGGCTGGAATAAACCATGGGTCTCGGTTTGCCTCACGGCAGCATCAGCCAAAGAGCAGCAAGGCAGCTGGGTGGGAGGCAGCCGAGCGCCCTGGTTGCTCCTGTCCCCTGGTTGCATTTTGTGCCACATCTCAACAGGGTGGGTGACCGATGCCTCCGGACACAGGGCCGGGGCCCTGCGGGTCTGAGCAGAGGTAGGACGAGGTGCCCGTGCGCCCTCCTGCCACCTCAGGCCAACAAGGTACTGAGCTGGCCTGATGCCACCCAGAGCGGCAGCCCCAGCGGCTGTGACCACCAGTGCCACCGTCCTCGGTGGTGTCACCTGAAGGGTTAACCCTGTCCCCCCACCCTAAAATATGACCCGCGAGAGGGAGGGTGTTGGGACACAGTCCAGGAGGAGCCATGAGGGACGACTCCTTATTGTCAGTGACAGCATCAGAGGGACCGGCTGCACACGAGGCCGATGGAATGTGACACGTGTCAGGGAAAATAGCAAGAAGCTGCTGCTCGAGGGTGCAGTGACCTGAAAAACAACAGGTCCGTGAGCTGGAGCAGCGCAGGGGACAGGGGTGGGTGACACAGCCGCACCGTGGCCATCAGCTCTGCTTGGAGCGTGGCGCACTCCCAGGGGAGGGAATAAGCAGGAAAACACCTGCCCGTGAATGGCAATATCGGAGAAGAGGGAGGTTACTGATAGGATAAGAGAGGATTTCTTTATAGCGCTGTTCCTTGGACACAGCCCAGGTCTCCGGATTGCCAGGGGATGTCCCCCCAGGATGCCCATTCGCAGCCACAAGGACACGGTGAAGGCCCCCGCGCCGCTGCCCTCTGCTACCAGGGTGCTGCCCCATCCCACTACCCATGTGGCAAAACCCGGCAAGTCCCTTCCTGGGTCCTCTGTCCCCTGCTGCTGGCACTATCGATCCCAAAACCTCAGAACCCCCCGAGGACCTTGGTCTCTCCCCTCTGTTTTCTCCTCCGCTCTCATTTCCCTCCGGCAGTTCCGGCGCTGTCCAGCAAGCAGGAAAACCACCTCCCGCGCCCGTAACCGTGGAGTTGCCATGGAAACGCTCTCGGATGGATCGTTCCCCCTCATGGTGACGCTCCCGAATTGTCTATGTCCCCACCCCGGTTCTGATGGGGCTATTCCCAAGATGAGCCTGGCCGCTTCCACATCGCAACATCCCAAAAATAATGCAGTGCAACAGCATTGCATTACATAAATGCAACAGCAATCCTTGGCAATGCAATGCAATGCAAAAATGGCAATGCAACTGCCATTGCCAAATGCAATTGGCAATGCAATGCAGCAATGCAAAAATAACGCAAAAACAATCCTTGGAGAGAAGCGAGTTTTGCTCAAAAAAAGAAAAAAAAAAAAAAAAGACTTATTTTTTTTCCTCACATGAAAATCCTCAGCAGGTTGGAAGCAGAAAAAGCATTTCTTGTCGAGAAACAAGTGCTGGAAAAAAAAAAGCGTGATTTCTTTTTGGTTGCATTTGCCTTGCAAGGTGAAAAAAATGCTGTTTTGTGAGAGGCCGAAAAATAAATCTCCCTTTTCAATGCGATAACATGGAAACCCTTTTTTTTTTTAATAATACATATTTTCTCTGTCTGCACAGCTCTATTAGCATAGCAAGCATTTAAGCTACTTTAGGTGGCAGTTGCTCATAATATAAAATGATAATAGGTAAGAACACATATACTAGGATTTCTTTTTCTTTTTTGGAAATGAAGCTCATCTCACTGCAGGGAAGGCAAAAATAACTAACGGGCAGATTGAGATAATCTTATAGGAGCCCTTCACTAGAGAACTGATTCAAAGGAAGATGATGGAATGAAATGTAGAGTAACAGGCTAAATGGACAAAATGGGACATTTATTTATGATTGTTATTGGGTTCTCCCTTCCCTGCTAACAAACTGCTCTCAAAGGCAGCACCAGGCAGAGGAAGGGAAAGAAATGCAGCAAGGAAAAGCAAGAAAAGGGCTTCATAAACCTGCAGAGGGCTGGAGCTGCAAACCTGCTCTTCACGGAGGAGGTATCCGAGGTGGCACGAGCTCCTGCTATATTAATAAAATTCCTCTGTTCTGCGCGTGCTGCTCTAAGTGAGACGGTGCAGAGGGGTTATCCCATGGCACTGGGGGGAAGCCACAGAGCAGCAAGTGGAGTGGGTTGGAAAGCCGGTGCAAACGCAGAGATTTTGCATTTAGAGAGGGAGGAAAGGAGCTGCCCACTGCAGCCTGCACCATGCGGTGCAGCAGCACCCAGGAATGGGAGCGAGGCGGCCGCTCGGCTGCAAACACGGCCCCGCTCGGCCTCCCTCTGTGCTCCCTGCGCCGCAAACACCTCCCCTGCGGCCAAAGGGCACCCGGGACCCCCGTCCTTGCTCCCTCGTCCCCTTCCGCGCAGCCGCGTCACCAGGCACAGCAAGGAGAGATGACAACTACCTCCACGGCTCTCGCTGTCCGCCGGCTTCACCTGAATGGGCCGCGCCATCTGCAACGGGAGAAACGGGCAGCGTTAGCGAGGGCGGGCGGGAGCCCACGGGCGAGACTTGGCCAAGCAGGGACCCGCACGGAGCGGAGGAGGAGGTGACGGCGGCCCCGAACCAGGCGGGGACCATCCCGTCCTGTGGACCACGGGGCGGCACTGCGGGAGCCAGCGCTGTGGGGCGGACGGGGCTGTTTGGGTGCTGGGGTGGATCATGGGGCACTGCAGCGCTCCCCGCTATTCCCGCCGCGCAGAGGGAATGGCTTTATTCCCATTGGGAAGCGAGCACAGCATTCCGCTACCCGGGTGGGGATGGAGGCCTCGGATCTGGGCTCCTGCCCAGAGCAGATCCCTTTGGAAGCAGGGAGTGGGCAGCCATGCCAGGCGGCGGCTGCTTGGATGCCCCATATTGCCCCATATTGCCTCATATTACCCCATAGTGTCCTATATTGCCCCATACTGCCTCATATTGCCCCCTATTGCTCCATATTGCCCTATATTGCCCCACTTTGCCCCAAATTGCCCCATATTGCCTCCTATTGCTCCATATTGCCCCATACTGCCCTATATTGCCCCATATTACTCCATATTGCCCCACATTGCCCCAAATTGCCCCCTATTGCTCCACATTGCCCCATATTGTCCCACATTGCTCCATACTGCCCCCTATTGCTCCATATTGCCCCAAATTGCCCCATATTGCCCCATATTGCCCCATACTGCTCCATATTGCCCCATATTGCTCCATATTGCCCCAAATTGCCCCATACTGCTCCAAATTGCTCCATACTGCCCCATATTGCCCCATACTGCCCCATATGGTGGCTCTGCCCCCCCTCCGCCTCCCACCCCGCCCCCCTCCCCCACGGCGGCTGCTCCCGCTCCCGGCACCTTGGGTGAA
>JAWLRI010000152.1:608623-619298 GCA_034781795.1 Crypturellus tataupa
GGTCCCGCCCCCCGCCGCCGCGCCCGCCACTCCTGGCGCTTCCCCGGCCGCCCCGGCCAATCGCCAGGGCAGCTCCAGCCTCAGGCGACCAATCAGCGCGGCCGCCCACGCGCCCCCTCAGGGCGGGCCCCCGCAGCTCCTGCCGGGGCCGTTTCCCGCGCGACGAGGACGGTCCCCGAGGCGCTAAGGGGGGGTGACAGGGCCGTCCCCGAGGCGCTAAGGGACAGGGCGGTCCCCAAGGCGCTCAGGTACAGGTCGCTCGCGAGGCACTCGGGGGACAGGGCGGTCCCGAAGTGCCCAGGTTGGGGACAGGACGGTCCCCGAGGCCCTCGGCGGCGGGGGGAGTGACAGGGCCGTCCCGGAGGCCCTGGGGGACGAGGCCGTCCCCGAGGCGCTCGGCGTCAGGTCATTCACTTCGCCCCTTCTCCCAGACCGTAGGATCTTTCAAACAAACGAGGAGCTTCCAAATTCCAGCGGCGGAAACTCCTATTTCCCCAGCACATCTGCTCCCAAACCTTCTCCATCTCGGTTTATTGTTCCAGGGGAAAAAGGATAAATAAGGAAATGAAAAATGTTTAAATACTTAGATACTAATATATTTATAAGAAAAAAAAATAATTACAGCAATGTTAGTCAACTGCACTGAATTTTCTGTTAGCTTTTAAATAGTCACCTTAATATACATTTGTTCTTTATGATGCACAAGAAGAGATAAATAAGTGAGTTCATATTACCAGATAAATCAACTCTTTTTTTCCTGAGCTGCAAAAACATTCCATATTATAACCTTGAGGTTGGTACCCAATATCTACAAATATAAACTAAACAGAATGAAGCGAGCAGGCAAGAATCCCAGAGGAAAAGCAGTTTACTGAGGGGCCCCATCGCACCCCCCCACTCCAGAACCGCAGGTGAGGGCTGAACGGCTCTTAAGACTTAACACAGGTTGGCCACGAGGTCCAGAATTGGGTATATTTTGTCTTATATTATGAACAGCATGAAATTGTGGCTTGAAAATAGAGGTACTGGGGGTTATTCAGGGCTTTGAAGGTTTCAGTAGCTTGTGGTGACTCCTACCACAGCCAGTGAAATACTCAGTCCTTCCTGGGTTCAAGGTCTTTCCTCCGAGCACTGCAGGAGTCCCAAAGGCCAAGTTCATAGTGCAGAGCAGTATCGAGTTCAGAACGACCAACCTCTCTGAGCTGGGAGGAGATAAACCTCAATAACCCAAGCTACTTGCATATAATAATCCCCATTCCTGCCTGTGTGGGCGGGAGCAGATAGGAGGAATAGGAGTTTCAATGCTTAAAGCCTGTTAGAAAAGCAGCTTTCTGCAAACTGCAGACTTTGGCAGCAACAGAACTGCAGGTAAGATCAGCCAGACTGCAAAAAGGGTTCCGTCGGGGCTAGGAGGGCCACCACTACCCCTCACAAACACGGGGATAGGTGGCTTCATGCCTCCTCAATCCCAGCCACTAAACTCCTGCTAAAAAGGAAAGGGAAAGAGAGGGGCACAAGAACCAGCTACACGGAGCTCTTCTGCAAGGGTGGAGAACTTTTATTTCATCAGAAAAGCTGTTGTGAGCTCTGGATCATGCTCACAAGGGGACTGATCAGATATGCTGCAGAATGGACTCGGTACCGGTTTTGTTTTTGTTACAAAACAGCAGAATAGCAGCGATTAGAGGTGAGCTTCAATGTCAGCTTCTCCTGAAAAAACAGCAACGTGGGAACTCGGTTCACTCCCGCAATGGGCACTAGCGTGATCCTGTGAGTCTCCACTCCCTCCTTCTCAGATACGAGAGCTGGAATTTGACTCTCTCAGATCTGAGCAAACAACATGTTTCAGTGTCATGAGCAGAAGCACAAACCTTTATCCATAATAAAAACTTCCTTCTATGGCATCCAGCTAGATATAGGAAGGGCGTTCAACAGCTTATGGGAGAGAGTGCAGGAGAGAGCAAGCCACTGTCCCCACTGTCCTTGAAGTTGTGAACCCTCATTTTCCTCTTCTCTCCTTTTAGATAGCTGCCCCTGGCCTTGGCCCTGCATCAGGAGTGTTGGCAGTTTGTTGTTGCAAGCACAAGGAGTTAAGTGTTTAATGCCACAGCCTTAACAGGGACAGAGCTGCCACCATCATGGCTTGCCTTGGTTTGTGACTCAGGATGGAGTTTCTCAGGAGCAAGAGTCAAAGTTGATGGTCTCCCCTACAAGCGAGAATGCTCTGGGTCTATTATGTCCTGCCCACTGTTGTAAAACGTACGTGCACCAGGCCATGTTCAAGCAGGACTGCTCTGGTTTCCCTATTTGTTCTCAGTGGAGTTAAGTAGCCTGCTGGAAAGGTGGAAAACACAGCCCACCTGCACGGATACCACACTCGGAAAGTACGATGCACCCGGAGGGCTCTGAAATGGTTTCTAGACCCTCCAACCAAAGGAGTTCTTCGGAAGTTGCTGCATTGTGCTTGTTCTGTACGCACACACCCTCCCAGAGCACAAAACATTCAGTCTATAAGAGCAGAGCAAAAAATCAGTGACAAGTGAGCAGTGCTCATCTCCACCTGCTCCAGAACAAGGAATCAGCTTCTCAAGTCATTGTAAATTCATTTGTCTGAAGTGTGTCATGAACAGTTCATACATGCAGAGAGACATTTCAAGTAAGCACTCAAAGACCAGCAAAAAGGTAAGATTCCCTGTAGGGCTGGTATTTCAGAAGTGCTTGGTACCTGCTGATTGTACAGGGAGCCCCAAACAGCCGCATGCTCTCCTGGAAAAGAAAAGATGCTTTGAAGAACAAGCCATTACATATTTAAAATAGCAGGGAAGCATCACTGTGGGGTGAGGGCATTCCAAGAAGACAACTACAGTGAAAGAAACAACTAGGGATGCAAAGAAGTGCTTTGTCCCCAGCCAAAGGGCAAGGACAGTGACTGGCCACAGCAATCTTTTCTCTAACAAGGATGTACAATCACAACTGTGGTGCAGACAAGGATGCACAGCTTGAATTTTCCCTGCATTAAAAACAAAAAAGTGACACCATTTATCAAGCCCATAAGCACTTTTCAGCCTCTGTAGGTGATGCTGTTTTAAAAAGTGTTTCCTTTAGATAAAAGCAGTCACCGTGGCTTGTGAAGAGACCACGCATGCACAGAAGAGAATGTATAGAAAGGACTCAAAGAAACATTGCTGAGTGGCGTAACAGCAGCTACGCAACCTGGACATCCTCCAGAGCTATGACTAGTCTAGGGATCTACATTAAAATCTTGATATATTTTCCATGATAACTTGGTGGGGATGAAAGAAAAGAGCCTCTAGCTCTCACCAGAAGGTGGGGATGGATATTACCCTGCTTGTTCTGGATGGTGGAATTCAGGAAAGGCCTCAACTTCAGCAGAAGACAACGCTTTGGAACTGGTTAGCTGGCCCTCCAGAGCTTTGCACAAGCACTGACTACTGTTCTGGCCATCTAGACTGCTGCCTCCATCCAAAAACATCAGCCAAAAATACGGCCTTGTTCAAGAATAGAAGAGAGAGGGCAATTCTAAGATATACTCTCTTAGTGACAGTCTAGAAACAGCTATGTTTAAAATGGCATTTTTAAAATATTAATGGTTAAATTACCTGTTTCCTTCCATATATAATGGTGGCAGAATGTAAAAGGAGACAGCAATAAACACTTTGGGAACTTGCTCTTACACTCAGGCCAGAAAAAAGGGTTTTCAGGGAAAAAAAAAATGAAATGAGACTCTGAGATGCAGGTGAATGACAGAACACTCCAAAACCCACAGCCCAAGTGGAAGTAAAGATTAAAGTAATCACTGACCAGAGCTGAGCAAGAGCTGAGGTGCTCTTGCTAATAATATAACTAGCTTGTTTAAATACAAAGAACAGCACAGATCCTGCAGCAACTGGAACCCCTCACTAAAAAGGAGTAGGAGGAAAGCGCAGAGCAGTGGTAGAAGCAAACTGCTCACGGATGATGAACTTGAAGAGAAATCAAGTACACAGCAAAACGCAGCCTCCGACACAGGCAGGACAGCACGTCCTAGTAAGAATTCTACTGCAGGAACCCGTTTTTACAATCTCTCCTCACTCCCCAACCTGAAATAACAGTCAAGATTGTCTGCAGTGCATCTCCTAAAAGGGAATGAAGGGAATGAGTTATTGCATAGGCAAAAAAAAAAAACAAAACAAAAACCCAAGATGCTTACTGGAAGACACTGTTTGCTCAGTACACCTTCCTGAAGCCAGGCAGAGAAGTTAAGAGGTGCAGTAAGAAAACATGCTATTTCTTTCTTTAATTTGCATGTGCATTTTTTTAAAACAAATGTTCTTAGTCCTTGTTTGCTGAGCTCTGTAGTTTCAGCCCCCAGAATGGCAGTATGGCACACGTGCACGGTGGAGCTGCTGGGCCTGGTTTCACACTCCTAGAAGTTGCTCAAAATCAGCTGTTCAGTTAAACAGCCTGCAGGAATTACTGAAGACTCGGAGCTTCTCCCTCGCCACAAAGCAAAGGAAAACAGACATGGTGCAACTCAGGGAAAGAAAGGGGAAAAAAGCACCTAAAAGGTGCATAAAAGTAGAAATTCCACTTGCTTTCTGCCTTCCTCCCCTCTCCAGGGTAGCAAAGAAGAGAGAGAGGAAGAGAAACAGCAGGACTCAATGGAAGGCAGAAGGATCCTGGTGGGCTCACCGGTGGCTCAGTGCTGCTGAACAGGTGATGACTTGTTGCTTCACTGCTGCTTGGTTTTAACGGATAATCGCTGTACAGTCTTGTAAAGGAGGCCAAAGTGCTGGAAACAGAAGGAAAAATAAGAAGAAATAAGACTTAGAAGTTTACTCAATTCTTTCAGTTTTGCTTTTTTGGGGTGATTAATTGCATTTGGATTCTATAATAGCTATTTCAGGATATTCAATAGCTATTACAAGATCCAGGCTTCAAATACATCATCATAATGAACATAAGGAAGAGTGGTCAGAATTCAAAGATGATATTTTCCTTCCATTTCTATTATTATTACTTCAGATTCTGAAATGCTTCTTGCATCCCACAATGAGTATTAAACACAAATAATATGAAGCCTTTTCTCTTACCTGGACTGCAATATAGGCAACTCCTAGGTAGGCTGCAATGCAGACAGCCAGAAGCAGATCAAATATTGCTGGCTTGACCCTGGAATGAAGAAACACATAAAATAGCTAGAGCAGGTACTACCACAGACAGAAACAAAAGTCGCATATGGCCAAGAGAATTCCGTACCTGTATGCATTCATCACTTGCTTCAGCTGGTCATAGAACACAAACTCCGGGTCCCTGGGGAAGGAAGAAATCCTTCAGGCTGTGCTACACTGCAGCAAGGACACCCCAGACCTCTCTTCCCAAGAAATTCATCCAACCACAGACAGGCAAGTTTGACAACTTTGCATAACAGTTTCGCAATGATTTTAGCACTTGGCTCCCTTCTGCTCTACAGACAGAAATCCAAGGATGCAATCCAGGACACGTGCTGTTCGAGTTTCTCAGGAGCACATAGGGAAAAGCCTTACTGGGTTCCTGAAATTGCCATATCCGAAGCAGGTTAGACAGGAATCAATCTGTCTCTCTGCAATCAAAGAAAGTTTTCTAGGGCACAGTAAGTCTTCCACTCAAAGTGGGAAGGATGCAACCAGAGTGGTGGTTCTCTCCAAACCTAAGACTTGCTTCTGCGCTGTGAGGAACGATACCCAACTTTCTACGTGAGAAGACAGAACACAGACCCTAACAGGACAGCAAAAAAACAGCAATCACCTGCAGCCACACGACAAGGAAGGAGCAAGAGAAGTTGCAGCTCAGAAACAAGACTCAGTGGAGGGAAAGCGAGTGTGCAGGCCCCATCTGGTTCTTTCATCTCTCTTCTTACCTTTTGTCTGCCTTTACATGATGTTGTTTCACATCCTTCAGGTAACGGCCCATATAATATTCTAGGGTGTTGAGGAAGGTGCTGTCTTTGTCTATCAGCTGGGCAGCCCTCGGCTGACTGCTCAGCCAGTCCATCACTGACTCTAGTTGCTCCTCCTGGACCTCCTACAGAAAAATACGACCAAAGGAAAGGAATCAACCACCCATATGCCAAGAACAGACCCTAGATCCCTTCTCCCCATTCATGACACAAATACACTGTGTTTACCATCTGTTCCGTGAAGATCTGTAGGTCTGCAGGTGCTCCCTGCAAAGGAAAAAAGCCAGGTTGATGATGAAACAAGGCTTGGTTGGGCAGGACGAGTCTGGCTGGCACTGGAGGATGGGCTGCTCTTACCTTCTCTGTCAGGTTGTAGATGACTCTTGTCAAAGCCTCGGCAATGATCCTGGTATTCCTGGTTAGTGCCTTAGTGTCTACATGGGCCCTAAAACAGATGGGTTGAAAATCATGACTTTGGGAGCAGCTTGTTCAAGAAGTTTCCCTCCAGAGACCTCCATTTACCACTGCCCTATTCAGGTTTATGGGCTGGATTTCAACCCCAAGACATCTAACCTCGCGTCCATGATGCTGTTGCGCAGGCTGTCCCGGTGGCTCTCCAGGTGGGAGATGGTGAACGCCGGCAAGCGGCGGATGGCAAAACGCTCGTGTTCCCACGCCAGCATGTCCTCAGCCAAGTTTATCTTCTTGTGCACCATGGAAAACTTCACTTCTGGGAACTGGCTAGAGACAACCTGAGGGAAAGGCCAAGCCATTCAAGGGTGTCACGCTTCCCACTGCATAACCCCAGCTTGTGCTGCCCAATCCACCCAAATCCAAGATTTAGGGCTACAAATGGTAAACCATCCCCAACACCTGTAAGCTGCAACCCTAGCTACTGCCATTAAAAACCTGTTTTATTGTTATTATAGACATTAACTTTTTTAGCTTTTGCAAGCTATAAACCATAAGCAAGCAGAGTGGCAAGTGCTGCCAACCCAGTCTGCTTTATTCAGAACTGTGGCATGAGGATGTATGTGCACTACACATCATATGACCAGAAAGAGTACGTATTAAAGGTTTCAGGAGTGCATCTTTTCTTTACATTTTGCTCCCTTCCTTTCTCTATAGGAGATGTGCACCTCCCCAGTGTAAGCCATAAGTTCCCCTTTACACAACACGCTCTCAATTACCATCTCCAATTCTCTCAGAAACGCATGCTGCAAGGTTCCCTCTTTGGGAGGTTTTGAAACATGGAGATGAAGGCTGTTCCCTCGGCCCAGGGTGTCGAGGCAGAGAACAAACGCTACGTTGTCCTGCAGCAAGCTGGAATCTGCAACAGACAAAACTGAAGCCCTTAACACAAGGCCTTGTGCTCTCTGAGAATGTAAACGCTAGCAAGGCTCCCACAGGAAGGCTGACACACTAGACACTCATCACAACGAGGCATTGCTATTAGAATATACTTTTTCTCACCAGTGTGATCCAAGTTGTCTTCCAGCCATCGCTTGGTTCCTTGATAATTAAACTTGCCACCTCCAGACGCAAAGAACAGCAAGTTATACCTGCCCAGTGAAGAAGACAGGCAGGAGTCAGCATGACATAATCCACAGCTACAGAACTCATTTACGCAGACTTGGAGGTGGGGGAGGAAGACCAAGGATGTAAAAAATAAATTTAAATAAATAAATAAATAAATAACAGAACAATTGGCACCTGAGGTTCAAGAAACTGTGCATTAACAAATGCTTCCTACATGCCACATATTTAGGTAATGAGAGGACAGGTATGAAGTGAGTACGTTCCCACCGCCTGAGGACTGAATCTAGTTTCCGATTCATTCCTTCCACTCATCCTCAAGCTTGAACAGAGCCTCAGAGTGCGGCAACCAGCAGCTACTCCCATGGAAGGGAAGGAAAGCAAAGGGCTGCTTTCAACACTAGCAATTTACAGGTCTGGAGGAAAAGTCCTTCCGACCGATTTCAGTCACAATCTGCCGCAGGGAGGGCAGTTTCTTACCCAGCATGAGTCCGTCTGTAGGTGTAGAGCCGGGAAAAGAGCCTGGCTAGTTCCAGGAGCACAGAGATACCGCTGCCGTTGGAGTCAGCGCCGTGCGACAGCCACTGCAGGAACAAGCCGGATAGAGGCAAGGTGACAATCCAACACCTACCTGGATGTTCCAGAGATGTTCCACTTGGAACTGTCCCTAGTGTTTAGGATCAAGAAAAAATACAGGAGCAGAAGCCCCAGGAAAAAAAGGAGAGACAGAAACAGAGAACTGCAGGATAATAATTAAATAAATAAATAAGAAAAGGAAAAAAAGAGTACTTACAGGGGCGACTCCAAATGAATCATAATGGGCAACTATCACAACAGTTGGCAGATCTTCTCCACCCAGCCCTGTTAGCCTTCCCTGAGGAAGAAAGAGGCCAGGGTTAGTGAACATCATCTCCTGCGCGCCAGGACAAAGACAGCACGCGCCCCACAAGCCTATCCAGCGTCAGTGGCCTCAGTTCTGAGGACTTCAGCCACTTCTCTCCCTCCCCTTATTTCACCTGCCAATCCAAATGCCAAACAAAGGCCCCCAAAACACAGCACCCCACCAATATTGTAAGTTTAAGTCCACCTAGAACTCACCTCCACGCTGGGTATGAGCCAGTCATTGATAGCTTTGCTCTGAGCCCCACTGGTGACCATCTGGAAGCCATTGGCAGTTGCTGTGTGCAGTAAAACTAGAACACAACAACAACAAAAGTACATCTGGGGAAGTCTATGCCTTTATTTCCCTTATTAATTGATCTCTGGAAGGACAAGCACTAGACTACTCGAGCCCTGTCATTTGTTATTCGTGTTTGTGCATTGACAAAAAACCCTAGGGACCACGCACCTTCACTCTATTCTGAAATCCTGATACCTTGAACTCGTTAAAACAAAAACCTTTCTCCAACAGACCTCAAGCTCATCGTGATCAAGCTACATGTACTGCACTTATCACACAGAGAGATACATGGAGCACTAAATTGATTTGTGCTCACACAAAAAACCTTTGGGTTGTACCAACCTACTGACAGCCACTTAACTTCTTTTTAACCCAAGTTTTGCTCTCTATCCTGCTTGCAGCAGTGCGAAACTAAGAATTCACTCTGTGCAGCTGCATTCCTAAATATAGTCAAGTAACACTCTCTTATACGGTTTTTCTTCTATTAAGTCTCAGAGTATTTAGAGTAAACCTGAAGGCAGCAGAACATCACTTTATCCTCCAGGCAATTCAGCAGACTGCTGACAGAGGCGGGAGCAGGACTGTCCCATAAACCTTTCCCCCAGCTGTTGGGGACACCGCTCACCTTCTGCGGCCGATGCCGAACCCTGGGATGCAGAGGCAGCCCGCGTTTGCTCGTAGATAGACAGCAGCTCTTCATCCTCCACCGCAAAGTAGACTGGCACGACAGTTTCCATAGCAAGCATTTCCGGCTCTATCTCCATGAATTGCTGTGGATTGAAGCGAGATGCAAACTTAGCATCTGCTAAACATGCAAGAGGGGGCAAAAAAATGGGCAGCCAAAACAAAGACAGAACTAAGTTTTAAAATTAGAGTGTGATTTGTTGTGCATTACAACAAGAACTCAGTCCTGCAGCTCAAACCTTGCCCCCACTCAAGCATCTACCATCAGAAAGGCAAAGAAAACATTTTTTTTTTCTTTTTACCCGTACAACATCCTGCGGGACAGAAGAAATGGACTGGGGCAGGATGATCACCACGGCGCCAGCCGACTGCCGGAGAGCCTTCTGGTACTGCTCGTAGGAGAAATCCACGAGCCGCATCATGACGCAGCGGCGGCTCAGGACGTCCGCTTCTACCGTGCGGGCCTCCGTGTTGAGCACCGCGCTCCTCGTGCCTGCGGACGGAGCAGAAGGGAGTTCAGTGAGCGAGTTCAGCACAGCCCCTTCGCCCGAGCCCGGCTCTTTTTGGACAGTCTTGGGGATGGTCTCATGCACTTCAGAGCAGTTAAGACCAACAGAGAGCTGCAGTTCATCTCTACCCACTCCTCCTAGAAGGGACAGGGATCTGGGTTCTTCTCCATGCTCTGCCAAGCCCCCCAACCCCGGCTCACACAGCCAAGGTTGCCCTGCAGCCTTGTGCGCACACACGGACACGTTTCGAGATGCTGTGACCACAGAATCCAGAAATCCTTTCAGAAATCCTGAAGCCACCAACAGTATTTACAAAACACGCAGGCATGGCTGGTATTAATTCATCTTTACTCATAATCGGTTTTATTAAGCTTTAAAAGATCCAGAGCCCAGGTCTCCTGAACAGCACAGAACAGGCATGAGGTTGGAATTCCAGTCTCAAGTCTGAAGCTCAGGCCCCGCAACAGCAGGAAGATCCATTCATGGACAAAAATACATACTCTGATGTGGAATAAAACGCCAGCAGGGAGTGTGAAACGAGGGTGCTTTGGGTTGGGCAGTACAAGCTGTGCGTGTGGTGGGGAAGGGAGGCGAGGGGACACGGTGGCCTCGGGGTTACAACGCGCCAGGTACCGACGGTGTCGAACAACCAGCGCCTGGACACGGCCGCAGGGAGAGGGTGGGGAGGACGGCGGTAACGCGGAGGCAGGAGCGCAGAGGCCGGGCGGCCCGTGAGCCCAGGAGCCGCGGGGCAGGCGGCACCCCGGGCCGGACAGAGTCAACCGCGAGGGAGCCCGGGGCTCCGGGCCGGCTCCCAGCGGGAGAGGG
>JAWLRI010000152.1:619398-635887 GCA_034781795.1 Crypturellus tataupa
TTTCCTTTCCTTTCCTTTCCTTTCCTTTCCTTTCCTTTCCTTTCCTTTCCTTTCCTTTCCTTTCCTTTCCTTTCCAACAAGCTGCAGGGTGCAGCAAGTGCAAAAGCCCCCGGGGTTGCTCACTGGGGGACACGGGACATCCCCGCCCTGTGCTGGGGTTTGGTGCCCTCTGCTCCTCGGAGCCTGGGGCTTGTGCAGAGCCTGGCCCCCAGCTCCAGTGTCCCTAGGAGTGTCCCCACCGCGAGGCCTCTCCGTGCCCACCGGAGCCGGAGCTGGGGACAGTCGGGGGGCCCAGTTGGGCTCAAGGGCTGGGTCGGGACCCCCTGGGACCCCCGGGATGGGGAGAGGCTGTAGGATCCACCAGGGACCGAGCCGGGCGCGAACGGCAGAGGGGGCTGCAGGTCAGGACGAGCAGGGACATCACTGGGGACAGGGATGGGGGCAGAGCTGCTCGGTGCAGGGTCCCAGGGGACAGTGCTAGGGCCAAGGCTGGGTCAGGATCCGGCCCCAGGAGTGGCCAAGGTGATGCCACTTGCTCTAAAGGGACCTGCTTCTCCAGCACCGATGCATATCCCAAGCGAGGATCCAAGGAGAGCGAGCGGGGCCGCATCCATGCGCGCGCACAAGGTGAGCGGAGCTGAATGGGTAATTTCCCCAGCGGGTTTTGCTCCCGCTTGCTGCAAAGTTGTGAACAAAATGCCCGGCCATGCATTGAACCGGCTTACACAGCTCTCCATATGGAAATGAAGATAATCCGGGCGGCAGCTTTGTGCTCGCCGGCGGAGCGGGGGCCAGCCGAGCCGCGGGACCAAGGGGGATGGGGCCGCGCACGGATCCGGGTCCTTCCCCCTGGCCGGGAGGGCTTCCAAGGGAAGCCTGGGCACAAAGGACGGGAATTACGGACAAGGTCAGGGAGCAGGCGGATTAGCGGGCCGATGCCCTGGGAAGCGTCTATTGGAGCAGGGGAGCCGGGACGCAGAGCCGGATGCAAGGAAGGTGCTGGGCAAGAGCCAAGCAGAGCAGGGACCCGCTCTAGGGAGCCACCAGCTGAACGGTGGCACTTGTGGCACCCACCACCGCTGCTGCCACCAGCTGCACGTGGCACCTCCGGACGGACACATGTCCCTCGAGGCGGGACCTCATATCCCAACATCCATCCTTCAATCTCCAGCTGCATCAAGCAGGAACGCACCGAAGCAGCGGCTGCTGCACGCGGACACACGCGGCTCCGTTCGTCTCGTTGCAAACAATAATAAGAAAGGACAAATCTTTCCAAACAAAGTAGTACTAATTAGACAGACTTTCCTACTCGGCACTTGCAGTAAGACCCTTGAAGAGCTCTTAACAAAGTGTAATTTTAAGAGAAAAAAAGAAAAAAACAAACCACAACAACAAGCGAATAATTACACGATTCCAAATTATCTCCAGAATTGAATCATTCCTCAGCAGGCGGTTTTTAAGCTGGCGTGTTTGCTGGGGGGGATTTGGATGGTTGCTTTTTGGTGCGCACCGTGCCACAATGACGGTGGCCTTCGCGACACGCTTGTCCTTTGTGTCACTTGTATTTCCCTACTCTTCCCACTTTTGCTCCCGTTTTTGATGCCGGGAGTGTCCGGGGACCTGGAGGAGCAGCGCGGGGGGAGCCCGGGGAGCCCCGGGCCGTCCCGCGCCCGCGGGGCTGCCGGCTCGAGGCTGTCGCAGTGATTCCTGTACCCGGCCTGTTGCAAAACCCGGGGTTGCAAAAAGAAAGATTTCTGGAAGGAGGCAGCTTTTGCGGGCCGGAAAGGAAGGGGAAACAATCCCTGTGCCTTCCGCTCAGGTAGGAGCCACAGCCCGCGGCAGCGGCGGGCGCCCGGCCGCGCAGCCCCCAGCGGTGACGCCGCCGGCACCGGCACCCTGGCTCCTGGGCAGCAGTTTCACTTCCAAACCGCCTATTCCCTCCGTGCCCTTTCCCTGGATCTGTGCCCGCCGCAGCGGCTGCAGGCGGCAGGAGGAGGCCCGGGGTTTGTCCCCGTGCTGCACGGTGCCCCTGCCAGCCAGCCCCGGCGCTGGGGACGCTCCGGGTGACGGTGCCCAGTGTCCCCTCTCTTTTGGGAGAGACACCGATCCCTGTGCACACACAGCAGGGCCCCTTACAGCCCTGGGCAGGGCAAGGAGCCCCCTGTTCCCACCCCAAGGTCCAAGGGGGCTGCCAGGTCCCCCCACTGCCCTCAGAGGCCGGGCAGGACCCACAGCACAAGGTCCAAGGGGGCTGTGGGTCCCCCCGTCGCCCCGCGGCCGTTCACAGGCTGGGCAGGCTGCTCATCATGCTGGAGTTGCTGGAGAGGGGCGCGCGGGGCCGCGCGCTGGGCGCCGCGGGGCCGCGGATGCTCTCCCGGTAACGCAGGGAGCTCTCCGTGGACGAGCCTGAGTTGATGTCGGCGAGGGCCACGCAGCCGCCCCGCCTGCAGAGCCCGGCCCGGACGCAGCAGCAGCACAGGAGGCTGCCCACGGCCCGGCGCACCTCCACGCTGCGCAGGGAGTAAATGATGGGGTTGATGCCCGAGTTGACCATGGCCAGAGCCAGGGTCCAGTCCAGGCTGTGCAGGTGCCGGCAGCTCTGGGTCTCGCAGAAAGCATCGAAGAGCAGGAGGGCAAAGAGGGGGCTCCAGCAGATGATGAAGGCGCCCAGGATCATTAGGACAGTCTTGAGCAAGCGCAGGGAGCGCTTGCGGCCGTGCCGAGAGCTGCTTTGCTTGGAGCTGGCCTGGACCAGCTGGTAGATGGAGATGTAGAGCCCGACGATGCCCAGCAGGATGATGCTGAACATGACCACGGAGAAGAGGATGTAGTTCTTGGAGTAGAGAGGCAGGAGGACGGAGCAGGCGTCGAAGTCGCACAGGCAGTTCCAGCCCAGCAGCGGCAGGAGCCCGATGACGAGGGCCAGCAGCCAGCAGGACACGATGAGGCCGCGCAGGCGCAGCGTCTTGCTGGCCTCGTTCTCGGCGATGGGCCGCACCATGGCACTGTAGCGCTCGATGGCCGTCACCAGCAGGCTGAAGGTGGAGGCGGCCAGCGCCACGAAGAGGACGCCCTCGCGCAGGAACCAGAGCTGCGGGGAGAGCTGGAAGGTCTTCTTGCCCGAGAGGCAGAGGTTGGAGAGGTAGGCGACGCCGGCCAGCAGGTCGCTCACGGTGATGCTGGCGATGCAGGAGTAGACCCAGCGGCGGGCGCGCAGGCACCGCAGCACGGCCAGCAGCACCAGCAGGTTCTCCAGGATGATGACGCAGCTGAAGACGACGGAAGCGGCGCGCGTCGCGCTCAGCCCTTCGTCCTGCGCCTTGCGGTTGCTCAGCTTGCCCGTGAAGTTGTAGTGCTGCAGGATGATGTTCACGTTCCTCGTGGCGGCCAGCTGCAGGCAGGCGCCCTTCCTGGCGAGCAGGTCGGCGTGGAGCTCGGGGTGTTGAGCGGAGATGGGGAGAAGGGGATGGGAGCGATTCGCCGGCCAGCTCAGCCCCAGAGCATCCATCTTCCGAGCCCGCTCGATGGAGCAAGGGCCAAGATGGGGCTGCAACGGCTTCTCCTTCGAGGCTGGAGGTGTCCGAGGGGCTCCAGGAGGTGGCAGCTCCAACCCCAGTGGTCCTGCACGATACCGAGATGAGATTAGGAGCCCCGCGTGCCA
This sequence comes from Crypturellus tataupa, assembly GCA_034781795.1. Lineage (NCBI taxonomy): Eukaryota > Metazoa > Chordata > Aves > Tinamiformes > Tinamidae > Crypturellus > Crypturellus tataupa. Next base: position 623,060 of record JAWLRI010000152.1, read on the forward strand.
ACCCCGGGGCGCTGGAAGAGCGCGGGCAGAGGAGGGTGAGGTGTTTTGTAAGGCCGTGCGCAAGCATGGGCTTCCTGTTGTTTAGGTTTCCTGTTGTCAACTAGGTTATTGACAGGGTTTCAGACGGTTATCGGTTCTCAGGAAGGAGCCGGCTATTCTCAGCTCTGCTTGTGAGGATGCTGCGAGAATGGGGCAGCGTCAGGGCCCTCCGAGCTGGGGTGGGATGGGGGGAATGGGCTGGCGCTTCTCATCTTAAGGGGTAGGAGCTGCTGGGCCCATCGGGGCAGCAGCACCAGGAGAGCCCAGGGCATGCTTGGCCCTGGGGGTATTAAATTCATCCTCGAGCCTTGCGGAGGGCAACTGTCACTTAATCTGTGCGTCACCCGTGCGCCTGCTGCTGCGGACGGCTCTGACCCCTCTGGGCTGCTCCGTGGGCCTCGCTGCACCCTGTCTCCTGGGACACGTCCTGCCCTGCCAACACATTGAATCTGGGCACCTGCACGTCTCACATGGGTCAGTTCCTCCTGTCCTGCAGGAAATTCACTGCCCAGGTGGCTGCACGTGCCCTGGGGCTGCCTCTGCCCTGGGCTCCAGCACCGGAGCACCGGGCAAGAGAAGCACCGGCCCGAGAGGGGCCAGGCTCTTCCCACCGCAGGGAAGGACATGGACACACGGAGCTGCTGCATCCTGCCCAGCACTGCACGAGGGGCCCTTCCTCCAAAGCCTTGACACAACCGCAGTGTTAATACCCCTTCCCGAGCTGCTCCCCGTGCCTGCCCACCCGTTGCAGCGGGTCGTTCCCGTCCCGGATTCGCGTCGCGACTCACCTGCCTGGCGCGGAGCGAGGCCCTCGCGCGCGGGAGGCTCGGGGGCAGCGGCGCTCACAGCCCCTCGTGCAAACCCCAGCGCAGACCGGGCACTGGGGCGAGTACCCAGAGTCTGTACCTAAAAAACGAGAAAGAAAAAAAAAAAAGGGGGAAGTTACAACACCCATTTCTGTGCAGGATGGTCCCACCCAAAACAGCTAAGAAAAAGCGAGCGCCTTTTAACCCCAATCGGAGCCACCCCGGCTCTCGGCTTCCACCTCCGCCCTCTCTCCAGGCTGACACGGAAAAGCTTCGGAGGGAAGAGAAGATTTCCACTTTTGGCCTAGGAAATAGGGAGTAAGTCTGTGAGTCACCCACTGCTTGATGGACTGAGGGATGCAAGAGACATCGTGGAATAGAGCAGATGTGAGAGCGTCCATGGTGCAGAAGCCCTTGTCAAGAGCTCCATCCTTCCCATTCCACCCTCTCAATGGTACAAAACCGCCTAATTCCTGGCACAAAACCTCCTAATTCCTGGCAGAATCTCCTTAATGTTTCACCTCCGGGTTAGACCCAGGGCCAGGCTTAGCCTGTTGCCTCAAATGCAAGTTACTGGTGTTCCCAGCACATCAGATGTGGCTCTATTTACCCACCCAATAACTTTTAAATTAAAACGAGGCCTTCTGCCGTGCTAATTTCTGTCCGATCCAAACTCCGTGCAACAAAGATCATGGAAAGGAGATGAAAATGCGTGTTTGACAGCGAAGTGTTGGGATGCAAGCAGAAAGCTGCAGCTACTGAAGGCGAACGGCGTGCCACGTCGCTGCAAAGATACCGCGATGGAGCGGCTGATGCGCCCGAACCCTGAGCAGCCAAGGGGGAAAAAGAGCAAACTACAAAAGCGAGATAAATTATCAACGACTTCAGTTGAGGTTTTCCTGCTCCGCTGCTGCGCGATCCTGATTAAAACTCGTATTTTCCGAAGTTGTGATTAGCAAACGAGCCGGGGGGAGTGCGCCCGGGGCCTCGCAGCGGGTCCCTGCGCCTGGCAGGTGTTTTTGAGCCTCAGGAAGGGTGGAGCTGGGTTAGAAACCGCGGGCGGCACCGCGGGTGGCACCTGCCAGCCGCGTTTCCTGGCACGGAGGTGGCTGCAGCGTCACCTCCCTGCGGCGCATCCCGGTGCCCGGAGCAGCACAGCGCTCCCGCGCCCGGAGCAGCCGGCCAGGCCCCTCTCCATGCCCGGAGCAACATCCCGGTGCAGAAGCAGCTCCGAACGAGGGTGTCTCGGTGGGGAACAGATCTCTGGATTTGGAGAATGGCCACAACAGGAAAGCCCCAGCCCCTGCTGCCGTCAGTGTTGTTGACCTAAAACGCAAAGGGTTGTTGATGGGTTTTGTCTGAATGGCTTTGTAGTGCGAACGTGTCTGATGCAAAACCCTTAGAGGGAGCCAAATAGAAAAAGCATCCCCTGCAAAACGAGTGTAACCCGTACGACAAAGTGCAGAGCTCCGGCGCAGGTGATGGGTGCCAGGTGTTCCCGGCACCTCGGTCATGGGCACCACGGTGGCACTGACCGTATCCATGGCCCCATGTCCCGCTGCGGCGCGCCGGGCTCCCTCCCGTGCAGGGCTGCAATGGGCAGCAGCACCCGCGTTGGCTCTGCAGAGCGCCGGTGCCCCCCGCGCACCCCATCCCCGGCACCCGCGGTGCAGCGGGGGCAATGCCAAACCTCACCCGGAACATTGTGCGCCGCGCGGCACGCAGCACCACGGCCGCGGGGCAGGAGCCCTGCGGCCCCCGAACGCGCGGGGCTGCAGATAGAGATTATCGCAATCAGGGCAGCGCACACGGTTTCCGGGCCGCGGGGCGCGCTGCCCGCAGGGTATAACAGCAGCGCGCGGGCACCGGGGGGCTCAGCGCCCCGCGCAGCCCCAGCGGAGGAGGCAGAGATGCGCCAGCCCCGGCCGCCGCCGCTGCTGCTGCTGCTGCTGCTCTCGTGCCCGTGGGTCGACGCCGGTGAGCGGCAGCGCCGGACGGGATGGACGGGGCCACCGTGCGCGGGGCAGCGCCGCTCACGCAGCCCCTGTCCCGCAGGTGCCTCGCGGGGCCGCATCGTGGGGGGCCACGAGGCGCAGCCGCACTCGCGCCCCTACATGGCCTACCTGAAGATGGAGCCGTTCGCCTGCGGGGGCTTCCTCGTGGCCCCGGGCTGGGTGATGACGGCCGCGCACTGCGCGCTGCGGTGAGCGCGGCAACCCCCGGGTTGTCCCCGAGCCAGCACAACGGGGGCTTCCTCCTCCACCACGTCCTGCCCGCGACGGGGCAGGGAAGCAGGTGAGACCCTCTCCCCGCCTTTCCTACCCCAACCAGGAACATCACGGTGGTCCTGGGGGCTCACAACATCCACGAGGTGGAGCCGAGCCAGCAGGTCCGCGGGGTCCTCGAGTACTACCCGCACCCCGAGTACAACCCCGACACTATGAACAACGACATGATGCTGCTCAAGGCAAGGCGGGCGCCAGGGGGGCACGAGGGGCCGGACAGGGTCCTCCTGCAGCCTCCGGGGAGGTGGCCGGGGTTGGCAGTGCGGCGGTGCCCACGGCGGCTCCGCGGAGCCCGTTGGGCGCGAGGAGCCTCTCCCAGCGCCTCTCTCTGCAGCTCACGGCCAAGGCCACGCTGAACCGCTACGTGAAGCCCCTGGCGCTGCCCAAGACCAGCAGCGACCTTCCCGCGGGCACCGGCTGCGCCGTGGCCGGCTGGGGGCTCATCGACAAGGACCAGGACACCGACTGCCTCTTCGAGACCAAAGTGGCCATCTACAGCCGCAGGAAATGCACCCGCTTCTACCCCGAGCTCACGCAGGGCATGATCTGCGCCGGCAGCTTCCACGAGCTCAAGGACTCCAGCCAGGTGGGAGCGCGAGCGGCGCCCGGGCACGCGGGGACCCTCCTGGCCCCGTCCTGGGCGCCTCGACCGCCCCTCTCGTTTGTCCGCAGGGAGATTCGGGGGGGCCTCTGGTCTGCAACAACGTGGCCGAGGGCATCGTCTCCTTCGGGCACCACAACCCTCCCGGCGTCTACACCCGCGTGGCCAATTACCTGCCCTGGATCAGGAAGATCATGAAGAAGTAGCAGGACTCGCTCGAGCCCTAGTGCCACCTTGGGCCGCTTTCCCTCCCGCCCGCGCTCCCCGTGTCACCCAGAGCCCGTGTGGCCGGGCATGGGGATCCCCTTTCTTACTGGGACGGGAACGGCCGCTCCGGCACCACCGTGTGTCCCTGTGCCCGTTCCAGGCTGCTGCTCCTGGGCCCCAACGCAGTGGTGGCCCCAGTGGCCCCAGAGGGACAGTGAGCCTTGTCCCTGCGTCCTCATGTGCCCCTTGTCCCTGCTTGAGCCTCGTCACGCGTGTGACGCCCCCAGTAAACGAAGTGCCGCACAGAGCATCCGTGTCCTCCTTCCTCGGTGTCCCTGGGCGGGAGGGCTGGGACGGGGACGGCACCGCAGCCGCTCCGGGCGCGGGATGCTCAGGGGGCAACGGGTCTGCTTTGCGGAGGGGAAATCCACGGAAATAGAGAAACCGCCTCCGGGGAGCGGGAACGGCGCAGCCGCCCCGTCCCCATGGTCCAACCTGGGCTCCCGGGAGCTGCCTCCGTTGGAGGGAGCAGTTGGCCACAAGAGGCCCCGGGTCTGACCAGGATGAAGCTGTCACCCTCCCTGTCACTTCCTGGGACCAACTGCGTCACTTTGGCCCCCAGACGTCTTGGGGAAACCGGAACGGGTCCAAGGTTTGGGCTTCTGCAGACTGCAGCTATCAGTGAGCAGATCTGTGAGTGAAAAGCCTCGCAGCTGCTTATCTGCCCCACACGAACCTTTCTCACGTCAGGGTTTTCCTCGAAGCTCCAGCTGCTGCAGCCTTCGCACGAGAATGCCGCCTTCTAGCTTAAAAACGGGTTTTTCCCGGGGAAACGGGGACAGGAGCGAAGGCAAATTGAGCAGCGGGCGGAGAGGGCAGCAGCCCCGTCGCAGTGTCGCTTGAGGTCCTGGAGCTCTTGGCACTGGTTTGGCCTTTGTAAATCCCAGCTCGGCCCCTGGCTTGGTGACAATGACCCTCCCTGGGGGGACACACGGGTCGCCATGTGCCACTGCGCTGAGGCAGGACCCAAACCCGCCTCCCTCCCCATAACAAACCCAGGGCGAGCGGTCCCCCCGCGGGCAGGGACGCGTCCCGTCCTGTCACCCCTGCTGCTAAACGGGGCTGGGAACTTTGGGGACTCCCGTGTTCGACAGCAGCGGTCGTCGTGGGGAAGCAGCAGGCACAAGCGGTGCCTTTTGCTGCACGGATCCAAGGTGCCGGGTGGCAGCGAGCAGGAGTCCTCAGCTGCCATTGCACGGAAAAGGAAAGAAAAAAACCTCATGGTTTTGCAAGGCTCACGATAAACATCAACTCAGAGGCTTGCAACAACAACAACAACAACCGGCTGCAAGAAACGGCCACCGTGGAGGGCAGAGCTCTGGGCTGCAGAGACTCCCTGCAGTCCCGGCTGAAAGGCAATGGATAAAAGTGGTTCCAGGTTTAGAAGGATGTCGGCTGCTGCAATCCAAGACCAAGGTGGGTTGATGCCCAAGGCTCCCGCTCGCTGAATTCCCCTCCAGATCGCTGAGGTACGCGCTTTGCAGACAGATTAATCAGATGAGGGAGCCGCTGCGGTTTCCTGGAGTCTCATTTAGGGCTATAAAACGTTCCTGGGAGCAGGAAGAGACCCCAGTTGCAGCGCAGCTTCCGAGGGCTCCGCCGGAGCCCGGACCGCTGGGATGAGGCGGCCGCAGAAGCTCCTGCTCTCCCTCCTGCTGCTCCTGTTCCCCCCCGAGATCGCCTGTGAGTAGGAGCAGGTGGGAAGGGGCTGGGGAGGGCAGAGCCCCGACGAGCTCGTCTCACCCCCGCGCCCCGCTCGGCCTCCCTCCGCTTGCAGATCATTTCTGGCACCGGCTCGACGGAGGCGCCGAGGCCAAAGGCCTCTCCAGCCCCTACCTGGCCTATCTGCGGGGAAGGAACAACCACTTCTGCGCGGGCTTCCTGGTGGCCCCGAACTGGGTGATGACGGCGGCTCAGTGCTCCAGGTAAGTCCGTGCTCCTGTGGGCAGCGCCTGGTGCCAAAACCGGTATCGGAAGAGCAGGGCTGTCCCGCGAGCCCCGTCCCCATCCCGGTCTCCAGGGAATGTTCACTCCTGGGCAGGTTTTCCTCATGGCCCATCCAACATCCCATTCCCAGCAACCGTTGTCCCAAGTTTAGGCTGCTGGACACGCGGGAGCCCTGGGGTTTACTGGCTCGGCCCTTTCTGCCACTGAAGATTTGCAGGATTTTTGCCGGAATTAATGACGTGTTTTGAGGGAGCTGCTTGTCCCGCTCTCCTCTGTCCCTCTGGCTGGACAAGCGGCTGCAGAGCCGGGCGAGGCGGCTGTGCTGGACGTGCGGGAGCGCTGGGGACGGCTCCGGGCATCCCGGGGAGCCGGATCCGTCGAGGGGCGGAGAGGGGAGTCAATGGAGGAGCCAGGAGCAGAGCTGAGGTCGCTCGTGTCCCTGCGCCCTCCTCGTCCGGCCAAGGCACTCTAGAGGCTAGAAAAGATGCCAGGATGTTAGCACGGAGCAGAAATCCCAGCCTGGAATTCCCTGGACAATCGATTTCCCCAGGGCTTCTACATTAATAGACGTCCTCCCAGGGCAGCAGCCCAAATCCGCTCTGCTGGCTCCTAATGCAGCCACAAGCGCTGGAGCCACCTGGTACCTCCCGCTGCCTCCCGGCCGGGCAGCAGCATCCCCAGGGCAGAGAGCGGGAGAACAGACTCCCGACCCCCACCCAGAGCCGCCGTGTTTGATCCTTACCAGCCACAAACCCCTGACCGTCATCCTGGGCGTGCAGAACGTGCGGAAGAGGGAGGAAAGCTGGCAGACGTTCGAGGTGCAGGACTATCACCCGCACCCGGACTACAGAACCGCTCATATCAAGAACGACATCCTCCTGCTCAAGGTAACTGCACCCGGGGCCCCGGTCCCATGGGCTGAGCGCTGCACCCAGAGGGGACGGGGTTCATTGCAGAATATTTAAAGAAAAACACTTATTTTCTGTGTTTTCTGTGCCCTCGCCCAGCTGAAAGGCAATGCCACCAGCAACAGCTACGTGAAGCCCATCGCCCTGCAGAAGCAGAACAGCATCGGGCAGCCCGAGTGCACCGTGGCGGGCTGGGGCCACGAGGGCGCTGCGGCGGCGCCCCACGAGGCCAGGGTCACCGTCCTGCCCACCCGCGAGTGCCTCAACATCTACCCCGGCCTCCCCCTGCACTCCATCTGCACCCGCAGCGCCGTATCCGGAGCCCTCCGCAAGGTCCGTGAATCCCGCGGGGTGGAAACGGCCTTGGGGAATGGCAGATCCCGGAATGGAATCTGATTTGCACTGAGATATTTTGCCCAAAACACTCATACAAAATTCCTGACTGCGGTCCACTCACAGCCCTTCCCTCTGCCCACGCTCCCTGGGGATCTGCTGCCTCCTAGGAGATGCAGTGGGGCCCTGGATCCCTCCCCATAACCAACCGTGCCCCTTCTCCTGTTTGTCCCTCGCAGGGGGACATTGGGGGGCCGCTCGTGTGCAAGAACAGAGCCTACGGCATCTTCTCCTACAAGTACAGCGAGCTGTACAGCTACTACACGGCCATTTCCTCCTACATCTCGTGGATCAACGACGTCATGAAGTCCCAATGAATCCGCTCTGTCCGCGGCTGCTGCTCACGTTCCGGGTGCCGCTCCCACTCACTTCCCTGCTCTTTCCGCCCGGGAAACGGCTCTTGTAGGGAGCAGAGCAAGGCCAGAATGGAGTGGCGGCACCGGGGGCTGAGTGCGGGGCTGGCACCTTGGTCGCTCTGGTCCCTTCCCCAGCGCGTGCCCTCCCGGCCCCCTTGTCACCCCGTTGTCACTCTGCAAAGTGACACTCTGCATCGCTGCTCCCTCGGGGACAGCGGCCGGGTGACTCGGGATGAGCCCCGAGGACACGGGGATGTCCCCGTCGCGGGGACTTCCAGCCCCCGTTTAACCCTGCCGCCGTCTCCTTCTGCCTTCCTCGTTCCTCCTCTTCTGCTGTAGTTCCAGTGTTGTCGGACTAAATAAATAAATAAATAAGTGGCATCTGTGTTTGGAAGTCTTTTTCCTTCTGGGAATCCGGTCCAAAATCCGGGAATTCCCAAATCTGGGAATGCCGGTCCGGGACACCGCCGGGCAGGAGCCCGTCCCCCTGGGGACACAGCCGGGCTGTGGGGATGCGGGGAGGGAGAACCCCGGACACCGGGACAGGCTGGGACCGGCCTGCGGGGAGCAGCTCTGCGGAGAGGGACCTGGGGGACATGTGGGGTGACAGGTGACCATGGGGCAGCAGGGTGGCCATGTGGCCAAGAAGGTCGACGGCTCAGCCCCGGTGAGGCCACATCTGGAGTATCCAGAACACCTGGAAACCTGTGTCCAGTTCTGGGCCACCCAGGACAAAAGGGATGTGGAGCTGCTGCAGAGGCCAGCGCAGGGCCACGAGGCTGATCCTGGAACATCTGGAACACCTAGAATATCTGCCCTATGAGGAGAGACCAAGAGGGTGCCTGGTCAGTGGCTACAAGTACCTCAAGGGAGGCAGTGGGGAGGACGGGGCGGCCTCTTTTCACTGGTGGCTGCTGATAGGAATAGAGGAAACCTCTAAGATTCTGTGATTCTGTGAATTAACACAGCACCCAGCACTGCAAGGGCTGCAAGGCACTAATTCAGCACACGGATTTATCTCAGATCTCCGCCAAGCCGATACGGTAAATCTGCAGCAGTAAATCACACAGAAGTGGGAGTCTCGCTCCTGCCCCCAGGTTTTAGCTGCATCGGCATCGCTCTCTTCTCAGAAGCACCTGTAGTTTTGTGCTGAAACCCAACCACTCCGTTACTGAAACACCAACCCCCGGAGAAAGAGACGGCAATTTCGGCATTTCAGGAAATAAACGACACGCAAAGATTCACGAGATTTCTGTGCTAGAAATGAGTGAAGGACGGAGGTGTCCGACACGGGCAGCTCGCAGACCTCACAGCGCTGCACGGGGCAGCAGCGACCAGGAGCCCCGTGACACCTCCTGCCCGAGGACAGACAGAGCGGGGACAGGGGGCACAGAGCAGCCTGCGGCCCCCAAACTCACAAAGAAACCACTAGAAAAACAAACCGGCCTCTCGCTTCCTCCTCCGCCACCTCTCACACCGCAGCCTCCGCCCTGCGCAGGGAGGGAAGGGGAATCTCCGAGCTACGAATTGAGGCTCTTGACAACACGGCCCTGGGGCTCTGCTTTGTCCCACGCGGGTGATTCCGCCTCCCCACGCACTCTGGGACGGGGCACAGGGCTGAGGGCGAATGTGGCTCCGGTTGCTCCTCGCTTCGAGGAGATGGAGCAGCAGATCCAGCCCGACAGCCCCACTCCTGCGCTCCTTGCGGCTGCTCAGGGCTCCTGCCCACCGGCACGTGCAGACTCGACCAGCCCGGCCGAGCTGGAGCCCCAGGTTCCTGAGGTAGAGCTCCAGGTTCCAGGCCCTGGTTCCAAGTTGGAGCTTCAGGTTCCAGGTACCGGTTCCAAGTTGGAGCTTCAGATACCAGTTCCTGAGTTGGAACCGGTACCTGGAACCTGGAGCTCTAACTCAGGAACTGGTATCTGAAGCTCCAACTTGGAACTGGTACCAGGCCCTGGTTCCAAGTTGGAGCTCCAGGTATCGGTTCCTGAGTTGGAGCTCCAGGTTCCAAGTACTAGTTCCAAGTTGGAGCTCCAGGTACCAGTTCCTGAGTTAGAGCTCCAGGTTCCAGATACTGGTTCCTATGCTGGAGCTCCAGGTTCCAGGTACTGGTTCCAAGTTGGAGCTCCAGGCCCTGGTGCGCTGGCCCTGGTGCCCCGGAGTGCTCGAGGGCCAGACATGACTGCGGGTCGCCAGGGTCCGTGCTCAGCCGCGGAGGGGGAACCGGGCAGGGTGGAACCTCATTCCCGCCCAGACTTCCAAGAGGACAAACAAATCTCCTATGTTTTTTGCAGGAAAGATTCAGAGGGCAGGAGCGCACGCTCTGCTCCACAGGAAGGTGACAGGACAACTCCTCCATTCCCTACAAAACTGCAAGGGAGGCAGCCCAAAGCCTCCGAGGTTTCCCTTGGAGTAGTCCAAAAACACCAGCTCCAAGCTACTTTTTCCCACAGATTTCCAAACGTGGAACCCAAAGCAGCACTTGGGCTCATGGACTCACGCTAAATCCGAGCCCAACGCGGGGCAGGGAGGGGAAGGAGGAGCTCTTGTGCCTGCACCGGTTTCCTGTACCGTAAACAGGGCCGGTTCCTGCCCGCCCTTTGCTGCCAGGGGCACCTAGAGCCGAGATCCAGGAGGTTGGTCTGGGGCAATTCCCATGGGAGCAGCGAGGAAGGGCTGACGACAGGGAAAAGTGGCTGCAGCTGAAGGAATCAGAGCAACCCTTAGAGGAAAACTAAAGCAATGCTCTCCAAAATGATGTTGAAGCAGAAGCCAGGTTCAAGGGTTGTGCTAGAGTGCTCTAACGGGATTTATGTTTAAATAAATATTTTGGGGGATGTTCACCTTGCCCTGTGTGTAAGGATGACTCGTTAGAGCCCATTGAATATCCACAGCAGCGCAAAACGCAAAACACCAGGACAAAGAATATAACACACCAAGTATTTTCCAAATGTAGTAATTAAAAAAAAATCTTAATAGTCTCCCCAGGGCATCCATGTGACTGAGAAGCTATAATCAAAGTTATCGGTGATTGTTGCTGTGGATAATGTTGTTATTGTAGAAGAGATTTGTACTGCTAGTTTGACATGCAGACACTGCCCTCTCTGGGCTCACAGCAGCAGTGATCCCAGGGCGCCTCTCCAAGAGCTCCTCAACTTCAAGTTGTTGGAGTCATCTCGAGTTATTGGAGTTCAGGAGCTCTTGGATTCCTTCTCAGCGAGGCAGGAGGTTGCAGTTTGGAAGCAGCTGAGCCTCTTCCTTCCTTTTACAACCCAGAATCTGCTCTGGAGCAAACGCTGCCCAAGAGGAGCTGAACGGAGTCTTCCAATCAACCTGCAAAGTGTTTCCTGGGTTCCTGCTCACCCCTCAGCTTTTCCCAGAGTCTCGCTGGAGCTGGCAGCTCCGTTTGCAGTAGATCCAGTAGATCAGTTTCCAAGAGATCCAAGGCCTGTGCGACCAGGAGCGAATACACGAACGAGCCCTTTGGATGCTTCATGCCAAGATGTTTCCCCTGGCTGCAAGGGAGATGCAATTCCACGAGCAGAGCCGGACACAAGCGGGAAAAGCCCCTGGGCACATGGAGCAGCAGCGTCACTCCAGAGGCCACATTAGAGGGTGACAACCTGGTGCCTCCATGCAGGAATCCCCTTCCCAACCACTTCCAGCCAGGGAGAGGAGGACCAAGAGCAAAGAAACCCATGCGGCACCACTACGGTTTTTAGGAACAAAAATTTATTCCAATTTCAAACAGAGAATTTATTTCAGGAGAAAGATATGAAAATCAATTTCCATCAGATATTTCTGTAATAAGAGCTGGTGCCCAGCGGAGCATCCCAAGGAACGATCGCACTCCTGCACCGGAATGAGACAGTTTGGAGCCCCTGACACTGGGCATCTTATCCAGAAACTCCTTTCCCCTCCCGTCCTCCCCCCCACCCCAACACGCACAACGATACATGCATTGCAAAGGACAAGGTTTAAAAACAGCATTTTATATAGTATCTTTTTAAATAGGTTAATGTTTAAATTGCCTTAAATCAGGATCCTATAATATACAAGTATAACCAAATAATTTCCACCACATTGGCACTTGTAAAGAGTCTCTGGCACTACTAAAGAAGGGGCATTGGCACAAACCATACTCTTAAAAACTGGGTGCTGCGTAACACACTTTATCTCTGCTGGACTCTAACAACCCGGGCTCTGTACAGTACAATACAATGGTCAGCACACTCTGGAAGTACTTAAAAAAATAATAAAACACATGAAGGAAACCAGAGTTGAAAGCAAGGCCAACATCTCTAGGAAGCAACAACAAGAGACCGAAGAATCTAACTGCAGGGGAAGCAGCAGAAGGGGCCGGAGCCGCCGGGGCTGCGGGGAAGGGGCCGTTTGTGACTCACAGGCAGCCGATCGACATGGGATGGAACGAGGAACAGCGCGGTCCTCTCCTCACCGACCTCACGTTTCACCCTGGTTCGGGGTGCGGTGGTTCCTTCAGAACAGAAATTAAAAGTGCACAAGTAGCAGAGGTTACTCAAGAGGCGTCTCCTCAGATTCCAGGGGCTTCGCAAGACCCCAAGCCAGCGCCTTGCTAAAGCTCCATCTTTTCCTGCAGGAAATTCGGACCGGCCTCGCTCGCAGCGGATACGGCGCAGGCAGATTTGGTTTAAGGCTTGGCACTTTCGCTAGGTCCAGCCAAGAGGAGGGAACCAGTTTTACAGAACTGCTTTCCTGGCCGAGCTGGAGGCACACGAGCTGCTGCTCGTTAGGAAAAGCGCGTACGAACACGGGAATCTTCTCATATAGGACAGTCCAGACACCTCCGGATTGTGTCTCCAAGCGTGGAACATCCCTCCTCTAAATCAGAATGAGGTTTCCAAGCTCACGGATCATCTCTTATACAACGTGCTCCCCTTCCCTCGGCAATCACAGACTCGAGTGGGAAGCGCCACCGTCATTCGCCTTGGAAAACAACTTGGGGGAAGTTATTCCCAAGAGCCGGTGTTCCCAGCGCCAGCTCCACTGCTGGCAACAGTAGTGTGAACCATCTACGAGAGGATTAGGAAAGCAGAAGAAACCGCTGCTGCCATCTGCTCTGGATGAACAGCATTTAGGATACAATAAGACGGTTATAAATTCCTCTTTATAGGAGACTTTCTACAAAATGGATCGTTTTGGCATAAGGACAAAAAAAAAAAAAAAAAAAAAAAAAGGGGGGAGGGT
>JAWLRI010000152.1:636053-648120 GCA_034781795.1 Crypturellus tataupa
TTTATTTTATTTGCTATACAGACAAAAAAAAAAAAAAAAAAAAAAAGGCGGTAGTGTTATTGTCTGACACAAGGGAAACCCTCTCGTTCGGCACAAATATTAAAGGCAAATTCAGAGCATGGCTACGCTAAAGAGACACCGTGTTCCCCTCAGCACCAGCGCTCGGGCTGGCTCTTCCACTGTTGGTCCCACGGCTGCTGCTCCAACCTCGCTCCCTCCTCGCGCAGACGCTTCCCTCGGCTGTTCCGGGAATCGAGAGGGACCGACGAACAGAATTACCCAACACAACCCGACTCCAGGCTTTAGTGTTCTAGATGAAAGCATCTTTAAGCATCTCTGACGGTTAAGATTTACGTGTTGTGCAAAACACTGATGTAGTGCTCTGTCTACAAAAGAGACAAAATATCAACAGCCCCCTCAGCAGTGCAGCTCAGGCATTATCTACTGGCAGCCTAATAGCCTTTAAGGGGGCGATCTGGTTGATTCGGAGAACTTGGACCCAACGCCACTTCTTGGAATGGAAACAGAAGCATCAGGGATGGCTGAACCATCCAGAGAGGGATCAGACTTGCCCCTTTCCTGCTTGCTCCTTGCCTTGCCCTGCAGGCTTCCAGGCGGACAACAGATCATTCCCTGTTTGTTCCCTTTGCCCTGGCTCCTGGAAAGAACTCTGTCATGTGCAAACACTTCCCATCCTTCTGCTCAGCGGAGTTTCGCGTGGCATCTCGAATCCAGAACTACCTGCACCAGCAACGCCTGCTGCGGCTGCCTCCGCTCTCCTACTAAACACACGCGCATCCACACAAGGGATTCCCAGATTCCGTAGCAGCCACGCGCTCCAGCCACGACCGCTGGGGTGATTACGGCATGCAGCCCGGAGCAAGGACGCGTGCGAGCCCTCCGGACAGGATCCGCGCTCCTCCGAGGAGGAGCACAGCAGCAAGTGCCTCTGGGGAACGCAAAAACAGCAGGGAGAAAATCACCGCTCCCTCCAAGAGCTCCACGATCCCTTCAAGCGAGAACCCGACCTGCGTCCCAAAGTCCGTGAGCAGCTCTGGTCCTTTCTACGAGTCTGCAAAAGCTGGACAGGCACAAAGCATCCTCACGGATTCATACAACACAGCGGCACGAAATGTGATGACAAGGCTTGTTTGAGGCTAGCAGCAAGAAAATAACCGGAGGGCGGCGCGAGACTAAGATCTGTCAATCGAGCCAAAGGCTGAAGTCGAAACGCCACAGCTCTGCGGTGTGCTTCTGCGAGAGGCTGCATAGAGAAGTCGCTCGTTTGATGGCATATACTCTACTCAACGAAAGGGAGTTTTTTTACTCTGCAAATTGAGCCTAGTGTGTGCACACACGCGCTCGTGGTGCGTGGGGGATGTGTGCGTGCGTGAGCATGTGGAGAAAATAAAAATAAAACAAAATTAAAACAGAATAACAACAACCCCACAGTTACAGTCAGGCACTTCCCCAGGCTCAGCAGTTATTGCTCCGAGAGCTTCCATCATTTGTAGTCCATGAACAAAATACAGCAACATGTAGCAAACTATGTATAGAACATCAATAATTTAAAAAAAAAAAAAAAAAAAAATCACAGTCTTCATACATTTTATAATTGATAAGAAAAGTAACTCAGAACTAAAATTTATGAAGAATGGAAAAGTGATGGCTTTTTTTTTTTTGTTTTGCCTTTTCTTTTTCCTTTTTTTCTTTCTTTTTTTTGCAATAGGTGGAAAGCAATTGCTGCTCTCCAACATTTCATCACAGTGAACCATGGAGCGTGCCCTGGGAAAGGGAAGGGCAGGGAGGAGAGAAAAGCAAGCAGGATCAGCAAATTACACCAGAGGCACCCTGTAGCACGAGGCAAAGGGACCAGTAGCATTCCACACTCCCACAGTCCTGTGAATTCACAATCTTGGCTGGAAAGTTATTTTCTATATATATATATTTATATTTATACCATGGGAATGAAAAGGAAAAAAAAAAAAAAGTGGCTAAGCAACAAAGGAAAGCTCAAGATGAGACCACCTTAGCTGTTTGGCAAAAAATTAAGTGAACAAGGTGCTGAAGAAATGAGGCATATCCCCGTTAACTGTGAAATAAAAGCAATTTGTTAAAAATATGAAATCAACTACTCTGTGGACAGAGACATGAGACTCCAGGATAACACCGAGCACTTGCCACTCCACAGATCAGACAATTTGCAATCATTACATCATCAAAAAATTAATTTTTTTTCCTGTCATGTTTAAAATTTCTTTTTGTCTTTTCTTCACAAGGAAGGCGCTCAAGGGGCCAAGGACAGAGCAGGTCAAACCAGGTTGTATTCCTTCAGGTTGAGCTGGAGGATGGTGTCCTTGACAGCCGCGAAGACGAAACGGATGTTTTCTGTGTCTGTGGCACATGTGAAGTGGGAATAGATTATTTTGTCGCTGTCTGGATTTAAATCCACAAACATCTTGAGGATGAACTCCCGGGCTGCCTGCGCATCCCTCTGTGGGCCTGCAGCAAACAAGGGAACACAATTAAGGGTTTTGCACTAAGAAGTGCCAGAAGAATTGCCAGGGCACTTTTCCTTATGGGCTATAAGGATATAAAGAAAAAATTAAGCTTGTTTATGGCACAAAAGTTCTGGGACTTGAAGTATCTTATGCTTTTAAATTAACTAACCAACACCCACAAAAGGTATTTTTCCAGGACAGAGTTTTGACAGACTCCAAGGTGTTGGCTCAGACCGTACTCTGAAATACAGAGCTTGGTAAAACCCAATATAGGTGTTGTCGTTGCATATGTGCTACAATGCTCTCCTTTGGAGCTGGAATGCATATTTCTTAATAGACAGATCTCATGCTCCGAAGGACACGAGTTTACACTGTGCAAACACGAGAGACGTTCAGTCAACACTGCAGTCTGTCCCAACTGGCTGGTCAACACGCAGGGGCTGAAAGCAGTTGTTTTAGCCAGGATTTATTTTATATTACCAACAGCTCCTCAGGAAAGAAGTCACCTACTAATATTCCTTTTAAAGTACTTATGGTTCTCACACTCCCCACTGCAAGGATCATCTCTCAACAGTAGCTTTATAGGCTACGACCACTCTGAAATCACACACCAATCCTGCAGCAGCTACAATAACCACTTCCATGAGGGAGCTGGACTCATGCTGTGCTTTCCAATGTTGCTATCTTGTCTCAGATGCTAAATTGTATTAGAATTGTGCACTATTTGACCAATAAATTAACAGTTCACCAAGCACACAAAGTTTCTGCTGCAGAAACTTTGGACATTTTCACAATTGGTGACTTCAGAGCACCCGTATTTCCAGACAGCAGGGGGCATACGACTCCAGAAGTGGCAGGACAATTAATTAGGAGTAATTTTATTAGTAGCTTAAATGAAGCACTGTTTGCAAAAAGAATCTCTTCACCACGTACAGTCAAAGTACATAATGACACAGTTAAAATATGAGGCATGGAAGTAGTGTTGCCTTATTGCACTCTCCATTACATTTATATTTCCAGCCCCATACAACTCTGGTAAGAGACAACTTCAAGTGCACTGAACTGCAGTAGGAAATGCTCTTTCAGCAAAGGGATTTTATTTCAGATTGGAATTTCTGTTTCATGCAGACATACTTCCTCAATTGCGGGTGATACACTAAAAAGAAACTTCATGCTACCTTAAATTTTCACCGCCAACACCTGAATTCAGATATTTGAGCACTCGAATTCTCAAAACAAGGGCTCAAATTGTCTCTGGACTAGGGAGTTAAAAAATGCCCAGTAAGAATCAGCAATTCTTACTCTTTATAGGACAGATTATATGCACAGGCATAGGAGTAGGAAATCTAGGTTTCCGTTATGTAATATTCTAAAGTACATATTTAGGGAAAATATTTTTTATTTCTTCATCTAATAGAAGTTTCATCTAAGATTTCATCCAATTCTTCATCTAAGAATCAAATTCTATTTATATACGTATGATCAAGACACTCGTATGATGTTTTCTCACTGTTATGTGTATTTCTTCTCACATTAAGAAGATTTTTTCCCCATCTCTAGAGCTGAGTTTTCTTTAAAAACAAACAACAGAAAGAAACAAACCTCCTTTCTAGACCGAGTACTCCTCCTTAAAAACCACTCACCATCAAATTCTGGGAAGTAGTCAACAAGATGAGAATACAGGATCTTGTCTTCCAAAAGATCTTTCTTGTTGAGGAAGAGGATAACAGAAGAGTTTTGGAACCAGGGATAAGTGATAATGGTACGAAAGAGGGCTTTACTCTCTTCCATCCGGTTCTGAAACGAGGGGAGAAAAATATTTTATTGCCCAAATGAGAATCAATTCAACTTTGAACCAGTTGTTCAAGGAAGTGGAAAGCAAATGTAAAAATCAGATGGATTCAAGCAAGTTTTTAATACCAGAAGGCTCAAAAGTTGTTTTACGCTTTGCACAGTCATGTCGGAGGACTGGCCACGATACACATCTTGCCCAATACAAAATAAAGGAATAACTGCTGTCACACAATGTTTTTTAATCTATCAGCAGGTGTAAAAATTCAGTATTGCACCTTCAAAGTTATCATCCAACAGGACAGCAGCCACAGTGTAAAGTACTTCAGCTGAGGAAAAGAGTAAAACGGCAATGGGGAAGAGCTTGTCTGCACATTGTAAAGCACCTCCCAAGACACCCAGGACCCAGCACTTCCAGCGTACCGCAGCATCACTTGAGAAGCACAGAGATAATGTGAATGCACTGTGCATTTTCCATCCTTGAGGACATCGTGACCCATCGAGCCTCACGTTCCCTTGGAGAAAGGAAGGGCTAAAGGCCAAAAGCAGCAATCCCTGCTGACCCAGCTCCCAGTTTCTTTGGCACGAAGCACCTCTGTACCAAGCTCAAGAGGCAACACAGATGCATCCTTCCCCAGCCCTCTTGGAGGGCTCCCACTCTTTGGCTTACCTCGTTATCAGACTCCACCAGGACTTGGTCATATTCACTAAGTGCTACTAAAAACATGATGGAAGTCACATTTTCGAAGCAATGGATCCACTTCCTTCGTTCCGACCTTTGGCCTCCAACATCCACCATTCTACGGGACAGAAAAATATCTGGTGTCACAGTAGTAGCTGCAGTTCTTCATCTGAATTCAAAGGACCATCGTAGGATGAAAACTAAAATTCTTTACAGTTCAATTTATACTGACAGGAGGACAAAGCAATGGGTGGTCACTAGATGGCTTTGCTAGTGACCAAAATATCCTGTTCCAGAAATATATTAAACTGAAGAGGTAGCCAAAGGAAACTGATACCCAATTAAAATCCCCAATTTCAGCATTACTATTTCTAATTGTACATGTACAGATTAACTAGCAAATTATGGGTCCAAAAAGACAAATCTTTCAAAACCCCAAACCCTGCTCTGTTAAAATACGAATCTCTATTTTCTATTAAAGCACTTTTGTCCTCAAAGCACCTCTCAGCGAGCTTCCTTTAATTATTAAGCTTGCTTAGAACGTAAGCTTTGCAAATCAGTGTCTCAGTTTTAAGTCCCATACGTACAGTATGATAAAATTATTTTGCCCTCACCTAAATTCAACACATCTGGTCTAATCTGCACACCTTTACTAAGTTCTATACCTGTCTCACAGATTAGCAAGCTTCTTTGCTACTGTATTCCTCTCTTTCTGTCATGCTGACATTATGAGAGAACAACCCCTGCTAGATAGTTAGTCCAGTTCTAAGTCCTAAGACTTGAATGTTTTATGACAGGAAATGGCTTCAGCTTGGAGCTTGCCCTTAATCATAGCCAAGTGTTATCTCATTCCCATTCCAGGAGCATCTTTCAGCAGATCCATCATAACATTGCAGTGCACACATCCACTCAAGCCTCTCAACTAGACACTTGGACACTTTTCCTTCCTGAAACCATTTCTCTCCTGTCTCGGTTCAGCTGTAACATGAATACACCTTCAGTACCTGAAGATAATATTCTCTAGGTCAAAGGGGTACTCTATAATGCCGGTTGTAGGAACTCTAACCCGTAGCACATCTTGCTGAGTTGGTAGATATCCCGGGGTAGCGATACGATCCACGTCGCTAAGGTAGCTATAACAAGAACAATCGGAAAACTAACTTAGTTTGCAGCACATCACATACCAACACTGCTACATTTAGTCTTCTAGCATAACAAGGGAGTCAGAAATCATCGGCACTGTTCTAAAATGTGATGCAAAAAAACAAGTGTACACCGCTGGGGAGCAGGAATTTAGCAGCCGTACCCTCTGGAGGATAAGCAGACATTAGAAACAACTTTATCAACTTTATGTCTTCAGGAAATAGGAGCAGCAGAAAATCTTTTCTGTAGAGGAGGTTTAAGCACATTGGAGGCAGATTGGAATTGAGCTTCATCAGAGATGCTTTCATATAAAGGAAACTATGTTACCAGGAACGGGTAGTATCTTCCTGGCTTTCCTATACTTAGGTTTTGTTAATAACAAATCCGCAAGTTAAATATCCATTTACATCTATACAGCAAAGGACAAACTTGAAGAGAAAAGCAACACTTTAACACATAAAAAACAGAGCACAGGTAACATAAGGTAGAGACTCCAGTCTCAGGTATACCCAGATGCAGAGATTTAAACAGCTGCCTTTATTACCAACCAGAACACTTCATATCCTCAAGAAAACTAGCAAATAACACAGCATTTCCAGAGCTAAATCTGTCCCTGGGGAAAGAAAAAAAAAAAAAAAAAAAAAAAAAAAAAAAAAAAAAAAAAAAAAAAAAAAGCTTCTCCTTTCCCTCAGAGCTCATTACATCTATCTGACAGAACAACGTTTAAGAAAAATTAGGATGAAAAAGCAACCTCAGAAAAGTAGTAGCAAGGGAGAACTGGAGACTTGTTTGAATCCAGTTCCAGAAAGGCAAAACATCAAATGCATGTGATCTTTATCCCAATACATCCACCCAGAAGACCATGCAGCTTGTCTAAAATACCAGTAAGACTTATTGGCCTGCATGCAAAAATAAGATGTCCTTAAAGAAACCATAGAGTGGAAACCAATGATGTGTTCCTACCTACTGAAACAACTCTAGACTTTAACAAAAATAAAATTGAGTAGGTATTATTTGTTAAGAGCATCATTGCTATCCATCAATATGTGCCAATGGTTATATACTCACTATTTAGCAGAGTCGGAAAGTTGATATTCTCTTCTCCTGTCATAACACTCTTGGATTCCAGGGTCATTCCACAAGGTCTTAATTGCACTTACATATGGTTGCTCAAATGTCATGACCTTTTCTACATCCACTTCCCGGATCAGCACAGCATTAGCCTAAATATTAAAAAAAATAAAATAAATAATAAAAAATATCACTATTAAGAAATGAAATTTCATTATTTCTTTTTTTTTTTTATAGAAGGAACCAGCATAAATCTCCCAAAGCATCATATTCACAGAATGAACTGTAAAATAGCAACAGCCTTCACCTGTCAAGATGTGCTGTGTCATTAGATCACCAGGTGTTTATAAACACTGAGATTTTCCAAGGCAGACTGTTTAGTTTGAAGAGCTCCAACCTGCCCAACTTTTGAGAAGGTAAAGCTGTATTTCAAGAACAAGCTGCTATCTCAGATTTCTGTTCATCCATGTTTCTGAGACATTGCTTTAGTGCACTACAATATGAATTTCTGCCGAGAGAATAAAATTGCCTACCCTATAATCTATGAACCACTGGAGGATTAAAGGACTAAAACCATTACGGCAGCCTGGGGAGTCCATGAGGTTACTCTCCGCACTGAGTTGCTTTCTGCAAACTTTGGTAGAACTGCCACACAAAGAGGCTTTTGCCAGTTCCACACAACATTATCCTCACTAGAGGGAAAACAGAAAAATGAAGCCAAATTCTGCATACAGAATCACCAGTGAAAGTCAACATGTTTCAGCCACCAAAATATCTTCTGTGTTGCCTCAGGAAAGCACAAGAAAACAGTTTCATTCAGCAAAACATGATGTCTCTGTGCTCAGGTGGAGAGTGGCTTTATTCCTTAACATAACTCAGTAAACAGAATCAGGTATCAATAAAGTATCGCAAAAAACAGTCCTTAAACATAAAATATGTATGGAAAAGAGTTCGAGGAGATTAGGATTATGTGGAAGGACACAAAAGATCAGGAACCTACCTAGAACTCTCTTCACCTAAAAAAAATACATACAAATCTTGCCAGAAACCCACCTTGTTCTGTTCGTATTTGTAAAGAATCTTCAGGGTTTCCATGGCCCTAATCATAGACTGCATGGCAGTGAAGATGTTTTGGTATACCAGCTTGGTGAAGCCTTTTTTGTCCTCTTCGGAGTATCCTGAGCCATGAATGATGCGCATCTGCTTAATGAACGTGCTCTTCCCACTCTCCCCGGTGCCTGCGGGATACAAGAGCAAAAGTTAGCGGAGGCAGCAAACCTTGCACATGACAGAAGAAACAAAGTTAACATCATGTTGCACCTCACAATTCTTATCGCTGTATCCAAAGAGGCACTATCCTACCAACTACTTTCCCAGCAGCCTTCCAAAATACTGGAAATCGGTCCGGATGGTCCTGCTCACTCCCACCACGAAGGTGCGAGGAAGACAGACATCTTGTCCTTTCGAGCAGGCTTCAAAAGCAGCTCTGGTACTCGCTCCAAATCTCACGTTACAGCCACTCCCACACATCCTGCGTCAAAAGGCCCTCGTCCGTCACACCTGACCTATTCTCAGATACTCCAGCAAGATGCTCCGATCACGGCAGCAGCCACAGAGGGCCCAGATGCATCCTCAAGTCATAAGTGCTGCAAGCTAAGGCAACAGCAAGCGGGCCAGGGGGAAAACTACTTGCACAGAAAGCAACAAGTTTTATTTCACAATGATTTGGTGATAAATGCCATTTACTTTATAGGCTATGTATTTTTTTTACAGAAGAGAGCAGAATACAACAGTAGAAAAATCAAATCTAAGAAGAAAGAACTCAAAATCTTACTCCCTCATCCATCTGAGGTAAGGAATTGACTCAGTACATCTTCTCCGTAACCCAAACTTCTGTGCATCAAAAAACAACATTTACTCTTAAGAATTGAAATGAGAATCCTCGGTACAGCAAGACAAAAGGCCACAGAAATCTCCCATATTGCCTGCAGCCTTTGGATATTATAGAGTTAAAAATAAGGACCAACGGGGAGAGCGAAGCAGGATGTTGCCTGCAGCTGTCTGCGCTCTGTCTGCCTCCCTAATGGACACAGGCTGCTCGGCAAGGCCAGCAGTTCCTCACTGCACAATTTTGCTGCCCGGGAGCGGTGTCTTCCAGCAATTTGGGGACAAATCAGAGCCACGTCGATACTAGCGCAATGAACAGCCAACCCTTTCGAATTGCCTCCTGCTCGGCCAGCTGTTGGGCACCCACCCCTCTTTTTAAGGCTCCAGAAAGTCAAAGTTAGTGTGAAAAGGCCAGTGGAGGACACGAAGATGGTGGCAGCTCTCTGATACAGGGAACACGAGGTGAAAAATGGCAACAGGCAAGAGAATACCCATCCTCGTCTCATTCACAATGCTCCTGGCGTTAGGGAACTCCCCCAGGAACTTCCACTTCATTTGTGCAGAATCTTCCCTGGATGGGACAACAGTCAAGTCTTAAATGCAATTAGCAACCTCCAGGGTTTCATCCCACAAGCAACAGCCCCAGGATACATCATTGGCACTTCCACAGGGTGCTTCTCCTCAATCTTCCAAAATTTGCTATTGCTATGCATTTAACAGAGGGCTAATGCAGAAAAAATAACATTCTGGAGCGGGCAAGTGGCCCAACTCACTCGATTACCGAGAGCAGAAACCCTGGAGTGCGGCTCCTAAGTGACAAATCCCTTTGAACTCTGCTTACAAACAGCCCGGCTGGCAGAGCCCTGGCTTCCACCGCAGGAACCACCAGGTATCCACCTCACTCCAGGGGATGGAGAGATTAAGACACCATCTCATTCATGACAACTCACAGCGACTGCTCCTCAGAGGTAGATTTTCAATTACTCGTGCTTGTACTACCGGGCTAAAAGGCAAACAACAAAAAAGATAGGCTCAAAGACAGGAAAAAAAAAATATAACTAGAAGCAAAGTGTTAAAAATAGAGAGTCAAACTCTCCCCATCTCTGAGAATCAACAATTTTTTGGCAACCTGTTTAGAAATTAGCACTACAGCCTAACCACTACATCACTAACCTGCACTAAACCATCTCTGTCCCAAACAGAAAGCCACACCACAAAGGGGTAAAAAAAAAAAAAAAAGTCGGAAACCGAAATCTTCTGTGGTTAAGTATACTGTGGTGAGAAATACTTCCTTGTTTTCTTACCACAGTGACCAAAACAGAGAAAAGAAAAAAAAGCCAGAGGTGCCTCAAAACATCCCCATACTGAAAGTATAAAACAAACTTCAGCACTATTCATTCACCTCGGATCTCACTCCAAAACACAGATTCTGCCTGCCACTTCTTCATTATCCCTTCTTTCTAAGAAAAAGAGAGGGGAAAAAGCGCAAGGGGAAGTTTCTTGCTTTTCTGACAGCCACAACAAAGCTGAATAGAAGCTTGTAACATCCTGCTGCAATGCCAGTCTCCTATGTTTATTAAGCCACAATTACCTTTTTTATGTGATAGCATTAAGACAAGGAGACACCCTGAGCTCACCATTTTTCCTGTCAATATATTAAAGCTGCAGAGGTCACAATAAGTTACTACTGTCCCACAAGTACCTGACAGTCACTTGCAAATACCTTTAATCAGTAGCAGCTTCCCAAGCTCAATGGCAACTCCAAAACCTGAGTAATTTGTGTATAACCCCCCCATACACACACACATTCCCAGTAAAGGGCCCCACGACTGCCTAATACCAGAAGAAATGGCCAATATCTTGGAGTCACATCTGTTATTGCCAGGTTCATTGTACAGCTCTGTAATTCTTCAACTCAGGTTTTTGCTTTAGGCTTCAACAAACGGTCACACAAGACAGGGAAAAATTACCACAATTTTAACAATGGAGAAACTCTGCAAAATTCTGAGCATTTAGGAAAAGCTTTCACTAATATAATCATTGTAAACACAAGAACTCTAGGAACAAGACACATGAAATTCCTGTAAACTGCAATTATGTCAAGGAAAGAAAACACGTGTTTCCTGCAACACCTCAAGACATGCAAGCGAGCAATGCCGAATACAACAAAAAAGCACACAGCAAAAGAAGAAAGGCCTGGATGTCCTAAACACATCCTGAAATTAGGAATGCTAAATACCCAGGCTTAAGCATCCCATAATGATGTTTTTTTTTTCCCTTTTTAAATGAGATGCTGAATCTTACTTAAAATTTTCTTTTAGGGGAAAAAAATAAAAGCAAATCTCTAGAGCAACTTAAATTAGGAGTAGACAGGGAACTTCTTAGGGCAGATCTTGCCTATGGCTCCAAC
Organism: Crypturellus tataupa; assembly: GCA_034781795.1. Taxonomy (NCBI): domain Eukaryota; kingdom Metazoa; phylum Chordata; class Aves; order Tinamiformes; family Tinamidae; genus Crypturellus; species Crypturellus tataupa. The sequence goes on from JAWLRI010000152.1 coordinate 647,539, forward strand.
CTACTTTGCAACGACTGCTTCTAGGGATATCCAAACGTTTCAAAGGGGCATCCAAGCCCCATCCCCAGCCTGCAAGGAGCTGCATGGAAACCAACCCAGCATCCTCAAAGAGCCCCCATGTCAAGGCATCCGCTCTATCCCCCGCGAGGAAGGCAGGAGGATGCCACAGATCTCGCCCCGGGCTCCAGCAGGTGAGGAGAAGCCACAGACAACGTAACCGTCCCCGCGGGGCCGTGCCCTCACCCCCGGGCACGCTCTGCCTCGTTGATCTGTGTGGATTTGTGCTCCGCGCTCGTTCCCACCAGCTTCGATCGACTTTTTCGGCCGAGCCGCGCTGCTCTGCCAGCTCTCTGCAGCCAAACCAACTCACCCCACGGGAGCTGCCGCGGCAGCGCCCCACGACACGGGCAAGGGAGCGCGAGAGCCGCGCGGGGAGGCCCGGGGAGCTCGCCCCGCCCAGGCCGCGCTCGCGGCCGACCGCCCCGCGGGCCCCTGCCCGGCAGCTCTCCGGGGCGCCGGCTCTGCCGCCGGCCCCGCTCAGTCCGAGGGGAACTCGCAGGGGTTCTGGCGCGCGTGCCGGGC
>JAWLRI010000152.1:690493-700885 GCA_034781795.1 Crypturellus tataupa
ATTCTTATTTTTGCAACTAGGAAATTCCCCTTCCCAAGCTTCATTGCACTGAGTTATTTCTTGAGATCAGCCCTGAGTCTCTGACTATAATCACAATGTTTCATGTGAACACATTTGTCTGAAACAAAATAGTATTTTCTGGTGCAAGAAAGTCCACATCCTAGCAAATAATTGCATTTTCCCTTCATTCCCCACACTAACAGCTATGTTCTGACCACAACCAACGCATGTCTCCACGCGATCCCCCAAGAAACCTTCCAGAGCAGAAAGCACAGCCCTTCCAAGCAGAGGTGCTTTGCAGCAGGGATCTTCCCTGCGAAGTCAATATTACTAATTTTAGTGTGAGAATATTCCACGCACGTGGCTCCAGGGTGGAGGACGTACTTCTTCCTTCCTAAACGAGTCTGCTGAGTGAAGTAGTCATAGCGCTCTGACTTTTTCCACATGTAGTAATATTCCACACATTCTCCCACTGACCTGGTGCGGACCTGGGGGGGAAACACGGTAGTCACAAACCCAAGCACCAAGGTGCGTCTCACAAAGCAAGGCCAGTTCTGATGTTTACAAATTAAATGCATCGCAGCGACTCGCGTCACTGTGGACACATCTACACAGCAGCACAGAAGTAGATACTGACACTTCTATGATTTCCAAGGTGGTATTGCCCAGAGAAGGAACTCCCCGTGGTGCATAATTGTTCTTGCAGGCCCCAGTGTGGGTTCACACAGGGAACATCTACGCAGGACTTCCCTTGCGCTTCCAGTAGCAGTTAACACCAAGAAAGCAACTTGCATCCGTTTGCACCGGTCAGTGCCAACATGCCCACAACGAAGCGGTGGGAGAACTGGACTCTCTGGTTCTGCCAACTCCCAGCACCACAGCACATGTCCTGGGGCCCAGTTGTCCCTACAAAAGCATCTTTCATTCTAGAGGACCCCAGGGGACTTTACAAAACATCCACATGCTCAACTCACTCATTCACAGAAGTACTGCAAGGCCTGAAAGGGCTGAGAGTTTGGAAAGAACTTTTGAGACTCCAGAAAGGGCTAATCAGTAATTAACTGACATCACTCATGTAGGTCACTGTTGTTTGTGACTTCTCCCACCTGGAAAATAAGGCAGAGCAGGGCAGTGAACAGCCCATCACCTGCTAGGATGAGTCAACACAAAGTCTGGGATTGGAACTCAGCAGTCCTGAACTTCCTGCATTAGCCAAGGCTCAAAACACAGTTCTGGTGCAAACGCACCTGCCTCCTTCCCTTTGGCTTAGGTCAGCGCAGGGCTGAGCATCCTTACCTTGTTTGCTTGGATAAGATGGAAGTTTTTCCCGTGGACTCTGAAGCCATGCTCAAAATTTCTGCACTCTTCCTCGCTCCAGGCACAAAGCTCGTCTGTAACAGCAGGAAAGAGGAATTGGAGGAGATCTATAGAACTTAGAAGAAACTATTTCTACCTTGATGTTTGGGGTAGAATCTGAATACGAGACTTTCTCACCTCTGATAACCTTCACGTTGAATCGAAGCCTCCGCAGAGCCTCTTCTGCATTGAAGTTGCATTTAACCAATTCATAGAGAGCCTAGGAAACAAAAAACCAACAACCATGACTGCCAGCATGTGCACAGCAACGCACCGCAAACAAACCCACTTGTGATATTTGCCTCGTAAAACATGTTGTTCCTAGGAGCCACATAACTGCTAACCCAACCGTGAGCACCAGCACGGATGGAGCACTTTTTAGGACATATTACAAACCCTGAGACTGAACAGAAGCAGCTCTAGAAACTACTGCCTCTGTGTTTCTGCACCTGCCAGGACTGAGAGAATCCAATCTGGGTAGTTTAAAGGAAGATAAACTAATACGATTTTTATTTGGTAACGTTTTATTTTCTGCAGATTTCAAAAATAATCCAACAATTTTATGGAGGATGAGTCCAAAAGGATTCCCTGCTGCAAGCCCTGGTTCTGAATTTAGGTTTCTTGAAGAAGGTTCCCTCCTTCCCTCTCCAAGAGCAACATTCCAGACGATGTTGGAGCAGCACAGAGGTTATCTGCTGGCTGCAAGAAGCCCATGGATTTACCTGCTCGTTGTCCTTCACCATCTCTCCTTCTGGCAGGGTGCTGCTCGACAGCTCATCCCATCTCCGCTTCACTGCGTGGTACAGAAACTCTTCAACCTCCCTCTCAGGGAGGATGTTTGGGTCCCAAAGCAGCTGATCTTCATTCTCATAGGCTAGCAGGAAAAAAGAACAAAACAAAACACTGAAATAAGCCAATTGCTTTTGTGAGACAGAAGGAGTGGGTAAATCTTTGCTTAGACTCCAAGCTGCTGTTAGAGCTTACAAGCACCGGTGTGAAGGTGGAATGTTTTCCCTCCTGACTCTTTACAGCTCTTTTAGAGCCCCAAGAACAGATTCTGCTTGTTTCACCTTTTTCAGAAGGCTTGGCTGATGACAGGGCTTTTGTTACCACGGTCTCAAAGCTGAGAGCACCCTAAACTTCCCAAATCAGTAAGAAATTGTGAGTGTTGTATTAAGCTGGAAACTGTCTTCAAAACTGGTAACTTACCTCTCTCAACTAATTCACCTAAAACCTGCAGGGTTAAAAGAATCAGGAAATGAGTCATTTCTAAAGAGGAGGCTGTCACCTACCTTTTCCAGAAACTCAAGCAGTTAATATTAGTGCAATACTAGCACCAGACACAATCTGCCAATTAAGGCACCTCCATCTACTTTATAGACACCAAACTGAAAACTGATCAGCTCCAAGAAAACTTATCAGCTCCAGGGAGTATTGAATTGTACCTCTTGCTTGTTAAAGGGGATGTAAGAAAAAAGAAAGAGATATTCTAATCTATTTTTCTTCGAAATTAAAATATTCCCTCTCTTTTTTTTTTTACAGCTGTGACCATCCACCCTTCAAAGGAAGAAAAACAATCCAATTTTCATGGTGACCCTCTGCTTCTGTAGATGTTCTAACAGATATATTCAAATCTGCTGGTATAAAGCTAGTGGAAATTTTGCTATCAACACCCAGAGGTGCCAAACCTAGAGATATGACACTGCACTGGTGAAGCAGAGTCCCAGCAAGCGCCCACAGCAGCAGCCACGTATCCGAACAAGACACACAAAGTTGTCTCACCTTTTTCACTGTGCCTGTTGAAGTGGAGGATGGGAACAGTAGCCTGGTACTGAGGTCCAACCATGATCTCCTGCAACATCAGCACAGAGAGGTGGTGAAACCAAAAAGAAAGTGCTCTTTGTAGGCACTGAAATATACCTCACGGTTTAGGGACTACCACAGCACGAGGCCTATTTATATATCAGTGGTCCCCACTGGCACTATTCCTTCTAAGGAAGCCTGACTATTTCATAGGATAAGGAAAAAAATTACAAACAATGAGATTACACCCTAGGGACATTAGAGATTTACTTTAAACGTTAAATACATGTATGGAAAAGAACTAATCTTCAGCTATTGCTGAAGATAAAGAAATGCAGGTTTCCTGCAACTTGTGTACCCAGAATTAATTTTTGGATGCACTTAGATCATTTACCTTCTTGCACTCATTGGATGGGATGGAATCCTCCTCTGAATCCTCAGCCATGGAAGAAGCACATGGAGATGAACAAGGCTCTTTGTCCTCATCAGCAAGAAAATTGTTTGCTTTGGGGGAAAGAAAGATTTTCTGTAGGCACAAAATGGTTTATTTCTATCGCTTGCTCTTCTTCTCCCCTCTCCTTCCCTTTATTTTCTATCCTCAAGTTACATTACGTGTGCTCCTCAGTGACAACTTACCAGAATCTCACTTTCTCCTCTCAAACAACAGAATTTGCACCCTTGCCACATGGGTGGAACTGACCAACCTGGGGATCTCAGACTCCCTCATTCTGTAGTTATAGGGGAAGACTCAGCATAAAGTGATTTTGCTCCTTGCTCGTGTACTTTGGCTTTCCGCATATTCCTAACATTAAAATCACAGATACGTAGGACACAATATATCAGACCACAGGTACTTCTAAACTTAACTCTCTCCTAGAGACATCTGATCAAGTGCTGATCCTTTGGACTGCAATTCTGTGCCCAGTCCTAATGTTTGATTATTCTATAGAAAACTCTGGCAGCAAAAAAAGAAATAATGCTCCTCATCCATCCCTTTTAATTGTGGGGTTGTCCCAACAGCAGGTAGCAAACTCCCAACATTAAGAGTTGGCTAAAGTCAATGTTCTCTTGATCCCACTGCTAACTTGTGCTCCGTATCATTACGTTTTAACTAAATGTTTGATAAAAATATGAATACTCTGGTTTATTCATAGTCCCCAGAAGAAATGTGAACAAGTTTTACTAAAAAGCAACTTAGTGACAAAGTAAAGACATAAGTTCTTGCCCTATCCCACACCTCTTATCTAACTACGAAACAATTACTTAGAAATTTGCAACACATACAGCCGGGCTGGTTTGGGAATAAGTCTGACGCATCATGGGACGTGACCGATGGAGTCAGATCGTCAGCTGAAGACTGCGTCTCCTCCTCTTCTTCCCCTGAAAGCAAATCCTTCGCTATTTGTTCCTTTTAACAACAACAAGAAAGTGAAAAATATTTTTCAATTAAAAAGGGGTGCGGTGAGGCCTACAGTAAAGCATATTTCAGCTAGAGCCATAGCTTTGCGTGGGAAGAAGTACAGTTTCCCTGAATCTTCACAGATTCCCATCTCTGTATAAAGAACTATGTTCCACAAGAGCTTTCTACAGTGCTGTTTTTAAAGCTTATCCTTTGTCCAGCCTCCTCTGAACTCTGAGACATCAAAATTAGGCAGGTCCCTCCCTCATAATTAGCTAAATCTCACTGAAATACAAGTGTCAGATTCTAAATGCAGAGGAGCTAGTAGACAAGTGAAACTAAGGCAGTAGCCAAAACCGCGGAGCACACACAAGCAGAGAGCTGCTCTTACCTTATCTAGAGTCATATCTGGGAGATTTGGAGTAATATCATTGCTCTCGCTGTCCTGCTCCGAGATGGGATCAGACGCCTCATAGCCATAAAGTGCAAGCAGCTCCTCGAACGGCATTTCACTGCTCTGAGCAAGAGGAGGACAAAGCTTCATCAGGACTGGAACAACCAGCGGGCGCAAGACCAGCTGCAGCAAACAGACACGCAGGGGCAGTCGAGGCAGCTCTGCTCTCCTGGGGCATGGAAATGCCTTGGGTAACGCTGTGTATCGATGGGACCAGGAGGAGGCAAGCTCCAGCACGACTCGTCACAACCTGCCCTTATCAAAGCAGTGGATAAGCCAAGAACTTTTACCCCAAACTATGTCCAAAGGCAATTTTTTACATATATTTTTTATTCTAGATATCATATGGGGAAGAGATGCCAAACAGCATAACTGCATTTATTTAAAAGAAAGACCAAATCCCTTTGCAATCCTTGTGCCAACTCAAAGAGACAATCTGTCAGCACGAAATCTTATGCTTTGTGTTCCATCGAGGACTACTGTAACAGAGATCAAGTTCTTGTTTCTTTGTGCTTCCTCCACTCTGAAATGGAAACTGCTCCCTCACCCCACGGCTCTTCAGCGTAGGCGGCTCAAGCCACCTTGTCAGATTGACTTTCTGGCAGATGAAGACTCCAAATTTTACTGCTGTTGGCAAGCAGATTCCTTCCTATCTTGGTCCAAATCTAGACCTCATTGTTGAGCAGATCTGAGCTCAGGATATAACCAGCAGATCGAGCAAGGCTGCAAGTTCACCACTAGGAAGGTCTCTGGGACCAATATTATGCCCCACCAAAAAAAAAAAATCCCAATGTAATTCCCCTCCCCTTGCTGCCATTACCTGAGGGGCACTGAGAGTCTTCTCCAGCTCTTCTAAGGATTTCTGTTTCTCCTGAGTATCTTCTTCTTCCTCCCTCTCTTCCCGTACACCATAGTTTTGTGAAAGGATCTCCGCTAGGTTCAACCGATGATCAGCTGATCCCATTGACACAACTGCAGGGATTAGAAGGAAGCTGGATACTAGCTCCTGCCGGAGCAAATATTCAGGTGCAACAAGATTTGGAAGGAGATTATGTGGAAAAGGGGTGGGGGGCAGCACTGGGACACACAAACCAAAAAACGTTTTTGCCAAAAGCTCTAAAAAGCAAAGTCTTGTTCCCTACGTGCGCGTCTTACGACTAAATGCTGAATTTGAAGCTTTATTGAATGTTTTTCTCTCCCAACTTCATTCTTTAATATTGCAACGTATGAACGCACACTGAAGCCTCTCCTTCACCTCAGACTTTTTAGGATATCTACCGCTTTTTTTAAGGACTGGCAGACGCTTGCAGAAGCTTTGGGATCTTTCTGCCTTTTCTGTGCAATGCCATTGGAATCAGGTTTGAAAGGCTGAAAGGAGTTAGGGAGGGGAGAGGCTGATCACAGGAGCCCTGTTTCCTCTGGAAACCAGGCCAACACAGAACCATATTTAAACTGTGGCTACCTGCTGCACTCTGAAGGCCAGGCTCTCCGGGACATAGACTGTGGGCTGGGTATGGCACCACTCTTGGACTCTGCCTGCCAACCGAGGCCTTCAAGAAAAGAGAAAAATACAGCTGAGCCCTCTCCTTAAAAGAGCAGCACTCCTCCATACAACCCCCCTGACAAGGCAGGTGATTTAATCTCAAAGCAAAAGGTAATAGAAATGACACAGAGCAGCGTTAGAAATTGTTATGCAAAAAGAGGTCTAGTCGGGGGTATTTAACAGCTCTCCCAGAGCTTCTCTCTTCTGCAGTGCTCACCTTGCCCTCGGTCTCTAACTGTATATGGTGCTAATTCCATTTATCCTCATCACTCCACCAGTATTTATCCTTTCACCAGTTTAAGAGCTCGGATCTTTGTTGCTTACACACTTAAAGGAGGATTTTGGCCCCAACCCCAACTCTAAAAACACCCATCGTGCCTGTTTGAAGGCAGCGTTTCTGAACGCTGAGCTTTGGGGATGGCAGCAGAAGCAGCCCCGCGCACGCTGCCTTCTCCCCAACGCCTCGCTGCCCTTGGGAGCTTAGCAGCAACGAGGGGAGCGGAGCGACCGCAAGCGGCACGGACAGGGGGAAGGAGGAGACAGGGAGATGCTGGGAAGAGGCACCTGCTTTCTGGCATTCAGGGCTCGCTCGGGAGTTCACCCAGCAATACGGGCTGAGGCCTGGAGAGCACCCCAGAAGAGCCGCTGCTCCTTGGGCTGACGGACATGGAAATGCTGCTCATCCAGTTCAGCCTAGGTAGGGAGCAAGCGGGTAATTAACCGATGCCTTCGAGCTGACTGAGGGCACCTGACCATGGAAGAGCCCCACAGTCCGTCCCCGAGTCACCAATGACATGTTTTTATAGTGCTCAGCTTAGAACCCTGCAGTACTCGGGTCCTACGACTTATTTAAGAAAACAAAGCACAGGTTAATAAATAAATAAAATATAGAGTCCCGAACCAACAACAAACAGAAAACCAAAAACACAGCCCACCACCCCAGACGTGGGACTCTAAATTAGTGCCTTCAGGTCCTGAAACACATACTACAAATCCCGCGACTACAGAGCCAATTATTTTCTAGATATAATTACTGTCGTGACAACTGTTGGCCTGGAAGGCAGCAAAAGATACTGCCATCCATGAGAAAGAAAGAGGGAGAATCCCTGAGGTGAGCACGGAATTCCCAATCCTTCCTCAGCCAGAACTAGTGGAAAGAAAGATCGATCCTCACCCCACGCGGTGTCTGCAACGGGGCCTCAATCCGCCTTCTCCTACTGCCTGGTTATTGAGCAGCAGATGAACTGGAGACCAGTGTCTGGCTGCAGAGCCCAGCAGACTGGGTGCACTTAAAAATAATAATACAAAAGTGGGAGGAGGAGTTTCATTAAAGAAGAGGGTGGAAAAGTTTCAGACTGCTTCCACTTTGAGAACGGTCATCCTGGGAGATGGCTTCACAACTCAGGAAAATATTGTAGTCCCTTTGTTGGATCCTGATGGCACGTGAGGAAGGACAAAGCTGTTGGAGAAATCCTTTCCAGGCAACAATCCCAGCTCCAGGAGAAGGACACGGGGTTGCTCCACGGCTGCCGCCTTCAGTCCCGAATCCTGTTTCCTGAGACAATGGTCCATATATTGACTGGGAGGATCAATAAGGGGCTGCACGCGAAGGATTTTGAAAAATGAAGACTGAAACTGCTAGCAGGGAAAGGGGTGGCTTGAAGAGATGTCAAGAATATTTCAGCAATGATGAGACCTTACGCTAAAGACCAGGCGTTGAAATGAGAAGCAATAGTCAATATGACAGGATGACAATCCAATAACTAATCACGAGTTTGTTTTGCCAAACAGAGCAAGTGCGAACCGCAGCGAGCTGAAAGTCACCACAGAGTAATTAGCGATACTGTGTTTGGACTGAGAAAAGGATAAACAAGTGACAGACCAAGCAAATGGCCCGTTGCACACTAACACGCACGAAACCGAACCATCCCTCGGGTTATTTGTAAGTACAGAAGACCATGGAAACAAGAGGAGAGACGAGTCAAAGCAAGAGGTGAGAAAGGCCTGACTTAAATAGAGAAATCGCGACGGCGGGGAGGCTCTTCCTGCTCACACTGATTGCTGTTCCCATGAAATAACCCTGAATCCCATGGCAAGGCAGGATGGAGCTGAGTCCGACACGGGAAACGCGGGTGTCGGGAGGCCCAAAATGTGGGAAGTGCTGAGGGGTCGGAGAGCAGGACACCAAGATCAGGACCAGATCAGGAGTGCTGCTTCCAGGAGGCACCGAGGAGCCTCTTGATGCAACATTGATGGGTTTGGTCACCAGAGCTCACAGAGGCATCTCAAAATATTTAGAAAGTTTAACATAACCCTGGAAAGTGGCTTTTACATCCAGAATTCAGTTAACTTTGGAAAAAGCAGTTCCAACAGTTGCTTTCCTTCCATTAATTCCTGCCTCGGGATGTAAGGATAACTTTCCTATCTCAAAAGTTACCCAGACATTGACCATTTTGGTATTTTTAGAGGACTCCAGCACTCCCCTCCTTAAATCTTCACTCAAGTTTTTCAACACCCAAAACATACAGCAAGAGTCGTGTTTTCAGAAAAGAAGGCAGAGGAAAAGCCCGAACTTTCTGCACCGACAGAGCTGTGCTCCAACTCGCTGCTGATTGTGTTTATCCAGAGAACTATCGGAGAAAACCCCCAGGCAGAAACTACTCTTGCAAGAAAGGGAGAAGAAAGAGAAAGCGTTTCCCTTTCCAGTGTTCCAGGTTAATAACTGAAGTGGTTTCTTGAGATAGATTAATGTGTATCTCGGATTCCGTGAGAGAAATGGATTCCTTTGTCTTGTCTGTACCCCTTGATATGGACTTGTGGTCCATGATCTTGAGCTGCTGCCACATCGGGAAGAAGTGTGGATGGAAAAAACATTCATTTTACAACCTACGCACCTGAAAGAGCAAAAACTTAACGAAGGACAAGGTGTCACAAGCATCACCTCCTGCTCCTATCAGGAAATGGGCATCCAGAGCAATATCAGAGCAGAAATCCTGCCCAGCTCAAACGTCGTCCGTGAGGTGATGCCTGGTCCGGGGTCCCTCGGGATGGAGCAGCCCCTGCGCCCAGCTGAGGACCCGTGTGGCAGCTAAGGTGTCACATCAGCACGGAGAAGATGATTCTGCTGTGAGGGGACCGCTGCGCCCTCAACGAGGCACCAAACTGCCACGAGGACCGAGCTGTCCCGGGTGCTGCTTCGTGGCACTGCGGGGAGAGCGACGGCAACGGCCGCATCCTGAACAAGGATCATCCTGAACAAGGATCATCCTGAGCACCGGATCAAGGGGTGCAGAGCCCAGAACGAAGCCCTGCTGCGGAGCGGGTGTCTCTGCTGCGGAGCGGGGGTTGTCCCAGCCAGCAGTGTCCCCGGAGGTGCCGTGACAGCCGCGAGCCATCCCCGCGTCTTCACAGCGCTGACTTCCCCAAGTCGCGGTGGCCGCAGGGACCTCGCTGGTGCCGCGCCGTGACCGTACGGCAGCAGGAGGATATTCCAAAGGGATGCCAAGGGACGGCAGCGTGGCGAGGTGACGGCAACAACGTGCAGACACGACGCGGCGACACAAACACAACCCGGGGCGGGCGGCAGGGCCGCCCCGGCGCAGCTCTTGCCCCTCCCGCCCCCCTGCCCTGCGCAGAGCCCGTTCGCACCTCCCGCTGCTGCCCCGTTACGGAGCGCTGTGCCCCGGCCGCGGATCCCCCCGCTCTCCCATTCGGGGCTGTTAGAGACGCGGCCGCCCCAACGTCCCGCACGAACGGACGGGCCCTCCCGAGCGGCCCCGCTCCGCGGCCGCGGGGCTTCCCCTTCCCGCCCGCCGCCGCTCACCGGCCCCGGCTGCG
>JAWLRI010000152.1:709392-724671 GCA_034781795.1 Crypturellus tataupa
AATGGCTTAGGGAAGGATGGGAGAGCCGGGCAGGATGGAAACTGCCCGGAATGGCTTAGGGAAGGATGGGAGAGCCGAGCAGGATGGAAACTGCCCGGAATGGCTTAGGGAAGGATGGGAGAGCCGAGCAGGATGGAAACTGCCCCAAACTGCTCAGGGAACACTCCAACCGGACCACGGGCAGGGTGCGAGGTGGGATGTTAACCCGCAAACAGGTCCTGAGTTCTGCACCCCTTCCGGAAAGAGCCCGGTTGCTCCAGGCCAGTTCAACCTCCGCGGCTGAGCCTGAGCGCTTCGGAACTGCAAAATAATGGGAATTGTTCAGTTTTCAGCATTTGTAAGTGCCCGCTGCGCCGAGCACCTGATTTGCACGGGGATTTTCAGGTGAACTACGGTGAGAACAGGGTCTTTGTGTAAATAACAGTTAGGTGGGCAGGAGGGCGCCGCTGTCACCCCTCATGCTGGCTCCATGTCTGACTATTAATAAACAGTCCAGGTATTCAAAACAAAAACATCTGCAGTAGTGTCAGTGCTCTGAGAGAATTTATTTTGTGCTTTTTTCCAGTTTGACTGTCTGTATTTTAACCTGTGGTGTCAGAGAAGCTGCTTAGTGTAAAACTGGTCATGAAGAAGGCAGCATCAGGAGGTGAAAAATGGAATTCAGAGGCTTTCTGTGTTGTTAAGCAAGGCCTCAAGTCTAACTCTAGCTATTCCCCTGCCTTGGTAACTGTACGGGTCAGCCTGAACGGTGCATAGGGTCTAATGCAACATCTGGTCACTGTTTGTGTTGCCACTGCTTAAATAATCGTACAAGGAGCTTGCGCGTCGCCAGAGTCGTCCCTTTGCTAGGGCGCTTGATCAGGATGTATGACCTGAGCTGCAAAAGGATTGTGTTGTGGTCGAGGGTTAGAAACGTTAGAAACGGATTAGAAAGGGATGGCGAAAGCGAGGCGGGAGGACTGCTCTTTTCTGCCAGTGCAGCAAGGTGGGTAACGACGTGTGCTCCTAATTACTGGCTTCGTGCCACCCTGGGCCGCCTCCTGCTACAGAACATTATTTTGTTCGTGTGCAATAAAACTGACTTTGGCTAATGGCCGTATTTCCCCTGGGTTAATGCCTCTTGTGTGGCTGCTGCTGTTCTGTTCTGTTTTGTTTTCAGCAGCCTTGCAGCCAGTCTGTGGGAGACAATTTTATTATAATGCTGAGCGTAAACAAGGTTTCGGTAGTGTAACTCTTCTTGTTGCGTCTTTTCCCATCTCTAACAGACTTATAGCCGTATCAGTTATCTCAAATACAATTTTACTGTCTTAAAACCTGGGAATATGTGGCGGCCAGATTCCTTGAGTCCCTAAATATCTGTTAATAGCAAAGGATGACAGGGGAACACTCGTTTGGATTTGAGGTTTGTGCAGCTAACAGGTTTTTAAGTCCTGATACTCTTCAAGTCATTGGGAGCTGTCTAAATTGCTGGGTTCCGGGTATCTCAGGTGTTTTGACGAATAATGCTGGGGTTTGTCTACATCGTTTTTGTGTGTGATCAGATTATATGGTTTGCCAACACTAAGAAATCAGCTTTTGTGGAAAAGCACGTTTGGTTTGTGCAGTTCTGAGATGGGCTGGTTGAAATAGACTATTTTTTCAGTGCTCTGTGATGTATTTTCCTTGTGAACTTGCGGGTTTGCAGGTGCACTCTGCCTGGCAAGAGGAAGCCCTATGGCTAGCAGCTGCGATTGGCACCGAGGAAAGTGACAGAACAAATGTCACCCTGGAAGTGCCTTGAGAAGCCTCTAATGAGAGAGATAAATGAGGCCTTGAGGGGGGTTATTTTTTTAACTGATCTAACAACTGTGCCTTTCCCACCGTGGTGGATATATGGAGTCAGCATCAAGGAGTGAAACTGCCTTCCCAAATACCCAGATATTTTTTTTAGGGGGTGGCAGAGTATTGCACACACTGCTATCAAAATACACAAACTGGTTAGTTCTTCCCTTTCAAAGTCCTTAGGGTGAGGACCGAAAGGATGACACGTTGGGTCACCCTTCAGGAAAGCACGACGGTGTTGAAGCTGTTACGTTGTGGGGAGGATAAGTTGCAGGCTGGAAGAGACGCGCGCGGATGCTCCTTGGGAAGAGGGGAGCTGTAGACGCAGCAGGGAATCGTCTCGGGAAGCAGCAGGAATCGTCTCGGGAAGCGCTCGAGCACCCAGCCGCATCGCAAGCCCTAACTCTGCAGCAGGTCGGGACTCACGTGTTGTTATTGCTTATGGACTGTGTTTTGCAGCGACAGGGGATTGGGGAACCCAGCGTGTACCATGCGGTGGTGGTGATTTTCCTGGAGTTTTTTGCCTGGGGGCTGCTGACCACTCCTATGCTAACGGTGAGTAAGTCTCCTGGGAACTCCAGGAATATTTCTCTTTTCTTTTTCATTTATTTTCTGGTGTCGATATACCAGCTCACATTGAAGTCTAATGGGTCATGCGTATTTTTGACTTGATATCTAGGTAACGACACAAAAGGAGGCTTTGTTATTTATACAAAGGCCTTCAGAAATATGCTTACTGGTGTAAAATGCAAATCAAGTGTAGAGAGGGTACAAAGTGAGAGTGAAGAACAGAAAAGTGAAGAACAGGGGAAAAATGAAAATATTGTGAAAATATTCTGTGAGCTCCCCCTGACCCAAGCACAGTGGAATAATTTATAGCCCTGACACAGGCATTTAGCTGTCAGATTCTTGTAGAACTTAATATAGATTTGGTAAAAGTTGCTGGCTCTGTTTTTTGTAGGTGTTACACCAGACTTTTCCTCAGCACACGTTCCTGATGAACGGCCTGATTCACGGAGTCAAGGTGAGGAACATCTCTTTTCCTTTTACGTGCCATAGGTAAGTCAAATTATGTGCAGGCTTCCACTGGAGCCTGAAATAATTGCAAGAAGGGACAAACTTACAATCCATGGCATTTGCTGAATGTAAATTAGTATCTGAGAGATAAAGGGAAATAGCTAGAGTGTTTAGCAGTGCTGAGCTGATTGAGTTTTTCTCAGTAAAAGATATCAGCAGTTTAATGAACTGTAATTTCCTACTTGTAACAAATAGGACGGGATTGCCTCCCCACACTTGGTCTTTCCACAATATTGCCAAAAGCTCTTGCTGTTGAGTCTGAATTTGCCTGAGTGACTCCAATCTTGTCTGCCTTGTCCTAGGGCCTGCTTTCCTTTCTAAGTGCCCCACTGATTGGTGCTCTCTCTGATGTCTGGGGCAGGAAATCCTTCCTCCTCCTCACTGTGTTCTTCACATGTGCGCCAATTCCCCTCATGAAGATCAGTCCCTGGTGAGTTCACTCTCCTCACAGCTGAGGGTTTCCAATGAAGGGATTCGGCCCAAAACTGAATGATGGACAACTTGCTCGAGGTGCATTTGGGGATGAGATGGAAGTGTCATGTCCAGTGGAAATGGAGCCTGATGATGTACCCTTTCATCAGCCTCAAAATTACTTTCTCTACCCTATTCTACCAGATAGTTCAGTTTCAGGAAGAAGAAAAAAGCTCCTAATTCTAGTGCGTATTTTTCCCCCAGTATGTACATTATCATTATTAAGGCAGGTTAACATTTCCTTGCTGGGGAGAAGATGGGAAGGATGGAAGTCATAAAACTTATGGGGCCCAAGACTGAAATTCAGTGTTTTTGAGCAATTTATGATGCAATGAAAGAGTACAGACTGAAGGGAGAATATGGGAAAAGTTCTAATTTGGCAGCTGCAGACTGTGCCATGTGCTTGGTCTCTAACTGTACCTTTGGCAACTCCTGTTCCAGGTGGTATTTTGCTGTCATTTCCATGTCTGGAGTCTTTGCTGTTACCTTTTCTGTGATTTTTGCCTATGTTGCTGATATCACACAGGAGCACGAACGCAGCACGGCATATGGCTTGGTAAGGAGCTGAATAACTGTCTTGGCTCTTGAAGGAAATATGTGGGGCTGCACAGTTGTAAAATTAGGCGGGGAGCCGTAGGACAGTATCGGGCTCTAGCAAGAGGCCCTGTTAATTTTTTATGCTTCCAGGTATCAGCCACGTTTGCTGCTAGTCTGGTCACAAGTCCAGCAATTGGTGCGTACCTTTCCCAAGCCTATGGTGATACACTGGTGGTTGTGCTCGCTTCAGGTGTTGCTTTACTGGATATTGGTTTCATCTTGCTGGCTGTGCCAGAATCTCTGCCAGAAGAGATGCGCCCAGTCTCCTGGGGAGCTCCCATCTCTTGGGAGCAAGCAGACCCTTTTGCTGTAAGTAACTTTGCTGCTGTTTGTTTTCTGCATGCTGATAATGCTCATGTTTGCTTTGGTTTTGCTCTTTTCTCTTAAAAGAAAGATGCATTCTGCTTAATCCTGCCATACGTGCAGTGTCCATTTGATAACAAGCTGTCTAGCAGCTTCTGACCTTTAATTTAGCAATGTAATTCTAAAAGCAGCTTCAGATATTCCTGAAACAAGATTGTCAGAAATGTACCAATTGCTTGAATATAAGTTTCATTACCTAAAAGTACTGTGTCAAGAGCAGTCTTGTGTGCTGTGCCAACACAACAGTGGCAACAGTTCTTGCTGCAACAGGTATGACGGCTGTTCAAAGTAGAAGTGTTTGGTTTTGCCGATTGTGAGACTTCTCTTGCTGCCTGCAGCAAATACTTCAGGTTTTTTTTTCTCTATACCTGGAAAATATTTAAGGATATCTTCTATTTTTCTTTTCTTTTCTACAGTCCCTGCGGAAAGTGGGTCAGGACTCTACAGTGCTGCTCATCTGTATCACCGTCTTTCTCTCCTACCTTCCCGAAGCTGGCCAGTATTCCAGCTTCTTCCTCTACCTGCGTCAGGTCAGCCTCTTGCAATAGGGAAGGGCTCTGAATACAAAACCCCAGTCTAAAAATATTATTTTAGTTGCATATGCTGGAAAAGCTGATCTCAGCCAATAACTTCACTAAAGCTGAAGCTAGAACTAGTGACGTATTCCAATTTTTGTAAAAAGCACAGGAGCTTAGTGACCACTTTCTGGTATTTTCACAGGTCATTGGTTTTTCCTCAGAGACTGTAGCAGCCTTTATTGGTGTAGTTGGAATTCTCTCTATACTGGCCCAGGTGAGAAGGATTTTGTCTATAATATAGCAGTTTCATTATAAGAATGTTCTAAATATTTGATAATCAGGGCTAGGATGGTGGCATTAACAATATGATTTCTGTGCACAGATGTCTAAGGTCTCTGTATTCTTACCTGTGACTATAAATCTTTTTTGAATAACAAACTAATAAATTTCTGCCTGTTGGGTATCCCTGTGTTGCTCTGTAAAACTCCGCACACTGCGCTCTGAACCTGCTAGAAAGGGAAATGCCAGTTTCTAACAGAAGTTTATTTACACGATCTTGTCTTTCCTGCCCTTGAGTAGAACCAGGGTTGCCACTGCAGTTCTTTTATGTGTTTCTACATAGGCCTGGTGTAACTAACTCTTACAATTAGAGAAGTTGGCAGTATTTATATGCAAAAATGGTTTTGCACTTTAGTGAGCAAAGTCATGGATGGAGATGGTATTAAAGAGTCAAAGATGAGCAAAAGAAGCTTTTTATGCAGGGTACCACTGGAATTAAATTCTCAGAGGACAGTTTGAATGACAATTAGTAGAGTTCTGGTTTAATGAGCCGTAACTGAGCAGAAACAGATCAAAGCCTTCATCACTAGCCACTCTTTGGCCCTTGTGAAGCCTTGTCAAAATGCTTTGCTGCAAAATGCTATGGAGGAAAGCATGTTCCTCATAAAACAGTTTCACAGCAGTGAGGGCTCGTTCTAATTGCTGTCATTCTCTGTGACGTTGTCATCTCTCTCTGCACTTATTTGAAAGCGCACATTTTTCTTTTATTTGCAGACAATAGTGTTGGGAATTCTCATGCGTTCAATAGGAAACAAAAACACCATCTTACTGGGATTAGGCTTCCAGATCCTGCAGCTTGCCTGGTATGGCTTCGGATCCCAGCCATGGTAAGAGGTTGCCAATGTGAGGTTAATGGGAGCTGGCAGGTCTCCTGCTCCTTGCTACCTCTGCGGCTCCGTGAATTGCTCGCTGTGAATTGCTCGCTGTCCCCCGCCAGAGGGAGATGCTTGTCTGCTCTTGCTGTCCAGCTGTAGCTGCTGCCTCCTAATTTCTGCCTCTCTCCCTCCCAAGGATGATGTGGGCAGCAGGAGCTGTGGCTGCTATGTCTAGTATCACGTTTCCAGCCATTAGTGCCATGGTGTCTAGAAACGCTGACCCTGACCAACAGGGTAAGTCACAATTACTGATTTGTCTCGTGGGTTAGTTCATCTAAGCAGGAATTTAGGCTGAGAAACGTTTTAACCATTAGTTAACCATTTAACCATTATTGGTAGGGAAGAGTTGTAAAAACATCTGTATCAACTATAAAATATTCTTAGTGATATTGACACTCTCTTGCCTTTGACCATACCTGATTCTTAAATTATGCACACAGACAAGTGTTCAGTGTTGCTTGTTCAAAATAGAGGGGCTGTTGTATAATCATTTGTCTGATTCGTGATCTAACAGAGATTGTTTGGGTTCAGCTGCCTTAGATTTCAGTTCAGATGGAAGCTGTTGCATTTTGTGCCCGTGCTTAGTTTATTTAGAAAGCAGCAAGCCAGCCCAGCAATACTGAGTTTATGAAACCTGTTATTAAGCTAAGATAATCACCAGCTAAGCACCTCGTCTGTAGAGTGCACGTCAATCCAGATCTAGAAGTTTGATCCTGTTTTCAGACGTAAACATCTCTGAATAAAATGAGGGTTTTCAGAGAGCCTAAAGGCTTTTCTTTCTCTCCTTGCTCTGTCCCCAGGTGTCGTTCAGGGGATGATCACTGGAATTCGGGGTCTGTGTAATGGACTGGGACCAGCTCTCTACGGCTTCATCTTCTATCTGTTTCATGTGGAATTGAATGAAATGGCCGAGGTGGAGACTTTAGGTAAAGCCCCCAAGCCAAACATGGCCAACCCCACGGATGAGGTAACATATTCAGCTTTATTATTCAACTTGTCGTTCATTTGTGCCGCTGCACTTGCAGCATTGACCGTTCCTGCGTTTTGCCCTACAGAGCAGCATTATCCCAGGGCCTCCTTTCCTGTTCGGGGCGTGCTCCGTCCTGCTGTCGCTCCTAGTGGCCTTGTTCATCCCAGAACACAACCTCGTGCTGAGATCAGGCAGCCACAAGAAACACAGCAACGGAGCGCAGACCCACAGCCCGCAGGCCGGGGGATCGGACGGCAAGGAGCCCCTGCTCGAGGACAGCAGTGTATGAGGTTGGGACAGAAGAGCCCGGTTTGGGTCTCACTTCGAGATCGAGAACGGACTTGGCCAGCTGGAGCCCGGGGAGAGAGGGTGGGGGGAGAAGAAAGGAGCTACTGGATTGTCCCATCAACAGCTAACGAGGAGGGAAAAGGTTTCCCTTGAAGCCAAATATATCCAGCTGGTGCAAAAACGGAATTATATCACCTGGTGCTGATGGAAAGGGGAGATGCTGAACTGCACTACATGAAGGAATAGTTCTTTAAAGCGAACCTGCTCTCGTATGTGAACACTGAACTTCACGGTGTGACCTGCCAAATACTCAACTTGCCAGTGAAAAGTTAAGGAACTAGTTTTGTCTTTGTTTTAATGTGAGCTAACTGATCTGCCAGCAAGAATAAAACAAGGCATCTGTTACATACCTCCCTCCCCTTACGTAATCGGTACTTGCTGCTCATCCCATCACAGCGCAATAGGCAAACGGCAGCCCTGGGGGGTGGAAGCTGTTACGCAGCACGTGCAACTTGTGCTGCGATAACGCAGTAAGAAGTGCGTTTATGAAGAATAGCTAGTAGAGTCGTCAGCGTCAAGTAGATCCTCAAGCAGTGAGTGAATTTGTCCATTCCAGTCCGAGCAAAACTTGCACAGCAAATAAAAAAGACTTTATCGTTGGGAGGTAACAAAATTAAGAAGTAAAGATGCAACTGAGACTGTCCTTCTTCACAAGGGAGAATGGGCAAATGATGGAAAAGAGATTATCTGAATTACAAATGTTCAGATGGCTGCAACATTTGTGTTTCTGGTTGGGCTTGTTTTTGTTTTCTTTTTTGTTGAACACTAAGCTAACTTCTGTCTGCAGTTACGTCCAGAAGGGAATTCAAAAGTGTGGGGAGGTTGTTTTGCTGGTATTTTTATTATTATATTTTTTTCATCTCTTTCTGGAACTGGAAAGAGTATTTAGAAAATGTAGTTTCATGAGAGGTTGGAGAAACAACTAAACTCTGGTAAGCACTTTGATAAAGCATAGTTTCCTGAGAATGGTCAGAGAAATAGCTATTTATCTTGAGCACTTTTATAAAGCAGGTTGTTTGTGCTTTTTTTTTCCCAAACTGCTGCCATCTGATGTTAAAACCAGATAACTGTAGCTTGTAGCTTGTTTTGCTCAGTCCAAAAGACCCCGATGATGTTTACAGTTGACTTGACCTTACAGGTTTGGCCCACGTAGCATTTCTGAGCCTGCTCGAAACGCTTTCATTTTATTGCAAAATGAAATTGCAGCCTCAGGTGCAGGGCTCAGGTCGGTTTAGAAAGAGCAGCAGATACTTGAGCTCGAGTGTTGTGGAAGAAGCTAAGAGAAACGTGTGTGAAAGCTTGGGTGTAGATGCATGGAGGTTTGTGAAGCGGGCAGGAAACACTTGTTCCCATTTGCGCGAGATCAGGAGTGATGGCAGGGAGCAATCACTGGGGAAGCAGAGACCAAATTAGGAACACTAAAGAAATTAGTCGCTAAGGGAATTGAAAATACAATTGCCAAAAATAGTCCTGTCTCAGAGTGGAATATATATAAGAGCTGTATAGTTGTGGCCGGCGTCTTTTCTCTGTGGATTTGTGACAGGTAACCTGGGGGAGAAAGGCCAGGGCAGTGCTGAGCACTCGCCAAGCGCGAGTGACTTTCACCAAAGTCACTTAAAAGCCTGTTGGATGTTAACAGCTTGGAGTCACGGCTTGCTTAGGCGGGGATGAACTAAAAATGTCCGTTTACCAGTGTTCTAACCCAGTTGTTGGAGGTGGCTGTTGAAATGAAAGAATTCAGAGTTTGTTGAGTGTTGGTCTTTACCGGTACCTGGCTCCTGTGCCCAGAACTGAAAGAGTAAATCCTTTGGTTATCCTGGCAAGCTGAGGACACCGTCTCTGCTCAGGCGGATCCGAGTGCAGGACTGGAGAACAGAGCTTGTCGCCGACCGCCGTCACCTCCAGTTTTCTTGAGCTTGTTGTGGTGATGCCCCAAATTTTCACATTCCTTGGATCGTCCGCACTGCCTGTGCCCAGCAGACCCTTTCCTGCAGGAATTCCGAACTTCTCATCCGAACTTCTGCCCAGCAGCCCCAGCTCTACTGCTCACAGAAATGGCTTTGGTTAACTGAAGCTTTACCCAGCCAATCTGCAATCCCTTTGTTTACACTGTGTGAAATTCAGCTGAAGTAGTTTGTCCCTCACACAAAAGCGAAGTGAAACGAACCACTGAATCGTTACCTCATTCACACGGAGGCACTCAGAGCTTCACGGGTAAAATAGAATGTTACAAAGAAGACAAACATAATTTATATAATATAAATTATATATATATTTTTAAGAGTCCTTTCCTTTATTTAATAGTTTATCGAAACCAGTGTGTTTCTAACCCACTTCCCTTTCACCTGCTGCTGCCTGAGGCTTCTCGGCCTTTGTCTCCTTGGAGCTTCTCGCCCCTCTTCTGCCTCTGTGATACCCCGATTTCCAGAAGTGCTTGGACTCCTCATCCTTGTGACTAGCTGATCCCAGTGGTCCCGAACATTCCCATGCTGGGGCTGCGGTTGTGGGCGCAGAGCAGCTTGTGGAGCCAGTCGTGCCGGGACCTCACGCGCCAAGGCAGGGACACGTCGCCTTCCTCCGTGTTTCCCGTCGCCACTAGCAGTGAGAGGGGACTGTGGTGCTTCCATGTTCTGGGAATCTTCCCCCTTGTCCAGTGGGAGAGGCCACCCCAAAGGAAGCTCTTCTGCTCCTTGGTGTGAGGACGGCACCTGCAATCTGCTGAGAGGGAAGGACTTGGGCCGAGCTGGAATTACTGGACCTGCATGAAGAATCTTCCTGTTCTGAAAGGCTGGTAATTGTGCAGCTTTCCTGGTGGAGCTTGGAAAACCCATACAGAGCACTCAGCTAGTTCTGCTATTTTTTGTTCCTTTAGAAGAAAATGTGATTTTTTTTTTTTTTAAAGAGCCTTTTCTGAAAGTCCCCATGATCTGCAGAATAATGACTGGTCCAGCTGTGTCACATCGTTACGCCTGTAATTTGTCTGCCGTGGGCGATAGTTCAGGTCGGTAACAGCAGCGCCCCAAATACAATGCCAAAACTGGCTGTATTGGCCTTCTGCGGCTCTGGCATTAATCACAGCAGTCCAAGTAAGGCAGTTAGAAAAACAGTGCATTCAACACGTTACCTTTTCTTTTGCCATTACTTTTGTGAAATAGTAACCTCCTACTTCCCTGGGTTTCATTCCTTCTCTGCACTTGAAGGGCTCTGAGCATCTCCATTATCCTCCGACCTGCGCGGCTGGCACGAGCCCGGAGCCGCGGTCCCTGGGGCCGGGAGGCACCTTGGTGCCTTCCCCTGAGTTTTATAGTGCAGGTGTTTCAGTATTTTGTTTGTTTTTCTTAAACTCATGATGGAATGTACTTATTTTACTTAAAACTGTATTTAGAGCTGGCTCCTCTCTCCCTCTGATGGTTGTTTATTAAACTGCTCCTCTCCCATGGTGCTGCAGCGCTTTGGTCTCATCATTCACCCGCAGGACAGCCCCAGCCCTGATTGAAATCAGTGGAAATCAATTCCAATTCTCTGTTCATCCTAGAATATCTGTTACCCAGCAGAGTGTTAACGTAACCAGGCTGTGCCCAAGCCATGTGTGTCCCCCCGGCTCACTGGAGCCTCCATGGGGTCCGGGGCTGCTCTCATTTCCAGTTTGCCCTAACTGAGATCCTGTCTCACTTATGCATGATTTTTTCCAGTGTTTGATGCTGATACTAAAGAGTATAATCTCAAGAAATATAAACAAATCCACGTCAACTCTTGGCCAGGATCTGTTGCTGGAGGGTTGATATCCTGTAGAGAGCTGCAGGAGCAGCCTAGCGATGGCAGAACTTGTTGCCATTTCCATGTTTCCTCTGGGCTTTGGAGCTAACTCTGTTCTTTTCCATCCTTGGAGCGAGACTCCCAGCTTGTCCCTCTGTGCGGGCTGGGATGGAGGCGGAGGAGCAGAGTCCGTGGGCGATCCTAGCCGGGCCTCCCCGAGCCCTGCGGAGCAACCCGGTACTGGGGTCAGGCCATCTCCCCCTGCCCCACCTGTGGCAGCTGGTGCGAATGGAAAGCCTTAATCTGCTCCATCCTTCCCCTTTTCCTCTCCTTTTTGCAGGGACAAGGGAGGGCGACACCAGCCCCGCTCCCCCTGGCCAGCCCTGCGGGTGCCTCTGCCTCTTGACCGCCCTCGCGGGCCATTTCCTGAGAGCAGCAGCGCCTCCCGCAACGGCCAGCGCTGCCGGGAAGGGGCTTTGTCAGCCCCTAAGGGAAACTTTCCACTTGGGTTTCCTAAAAATGAGCATTTCCTTTGCTCCGACCCAGAATGGTTTCCATTTCCTGGAAAACAGCGACAGAGGCTGCAATTGCTGCTCTGCCCCACGTTCGTATCTCACTGCTCAGGGATCGAGCTCTTTGTTGCTATTTGGGGCTGCTCTTGCACTGCCAGGGTCAAAGCAACGGATAGCAGGAGCGCAGTCGCAAGGAGTGCAAGGACGGACGGACGGATGGACGAGTGGTTCACAGCAGCTGGGGGTTCTGCCAGCCCCTCGTACCAGAGCTCTGGCAGGTCCCACTACCTCTCCCTGCTCCAAAAGATGCCAGCATTTTCCACACCATCTAGGCAATCTCTAGGATGGGATTTATCTGCTTTCCATCACCTCTTCCGAGCTCTGTCGCTTGCTTGCCCATGTGGGGGTCAGAGCAGCTCCAAGAAAGACCGTGTTCAAGTGCGATTACTCATAGCGTCAAGTGCTCCACAAATCCCAGATTGGAGGAAGTCCATCATTAAACACAGGAGTTTTGGGTAGTTTTCAAACAGTCACTGATCCATGGGGGAAAGTTTCTTTTTTTAAAAGGCCTCATATGCGATTGGCCCCATTACGGGGCTGGAGTGGCCTCTGTGCGGGGACACCCGAGGCCGTGGTGGGACCGGCTCCCTGCAGGCTGCGTCTCCCATCCCAGAGCCTTGGGCACCACCGGCCCTGGGCGCTTTGTCCCAGGTTTGCTCCAAAGAGCCTCTCTCTTAGACGTCAGAAATGACCTCTCTGAGCGCTGATCCTGCAGAGCAGCCCAGGGAGATCCTGACCCGGGAGCGTCTGCGGCCGTGGGGGAATACATTGAGCGTCAAAGTTAGCACAGGATGGAATGAACAAACCCCTGCCATAAATCAGGACTTTTGGCTGATGAGCGTATCCTGGCGGCAGCTGTTTACAGAGCACTTCCATCCTCAGGCCCTGAGAAATGTCACATTATTAATTATCCCGTCTGTGGGGCAGCGGCAGCGCCGGAGTGTCCTGTCCGGGAAGCCGCGGCCAGGGAGGACTTTCCCTTTTCTCGGTGGTGGAGCAGGGGGGCTGGGAGCCTCTGATGAGCCTGTCCCTGCCCGGGGAGCTGGAGAGGAGGCAGAACCGATGCCTGAGGAGCTGCAGGGCCGAGGACAGGCAGGGGGTAGAGAACAAGGCTGTGGCACCAGATAACGGGACGGAAAAGTTGGACACCTCTTCCTTCTGTGCCCTCGAGCCAGCTTGTCCCGAGGCTGCCTTGTTCTGGGAAGAGACGCCCTCCACAGCCTGGAGCTGCATCTGGCGCAGGGCCCAGCGCCTTCTCCTGCCCTCAGGATGCCCCTTTGCAATCGCCCCATTCGGGAAGGCCGGAGATCCGAGGTTGCACTCTCACAGGTGACCTAGCTCCACGTCTCGTCTGCGCAATTGGGGGTTTCCAGGCTCTACAGCGCCAGGAGCAGCGGCGCCGGGCTGGAATCAGGGCGGCTTTGCCTGTCACCAGGGATTTGCTCCTCCTGAGCTGTGGCTCCAGGATGGAGCTTTTGCTGTGAAGCCCATGGGGCTGCGTGCGCCACTCAGCCTGCCTGCCTGACCCAGGCTCTATCATCCTGCCCCGACCTAGGGTCCATCATCCTGCCCCATCCCAGGCTCCATCATCTTGCCCTGATCCGGGCTCCAGCATCCCGCCGCATCCCAGGCTCCATCATCCTGCCCTATTCCAAGCTCCATCATCCTACCCCGACCCAAGTTCTATTTCCCTTCCATCTGTCCATGCTGTTCCTGCCATCGCACTGGAGCCACTGCCTGTGCAGGGCTCAGGAGGGAGGCCGGGGTCTGAGGAGGCTGCAGGGTTTGGGGCAGACGAAGGTTTCTGCAGCTGCAATGAGGGAGCGAGCGGGACTGTGTGGGATCCCTGGGCCTCCGAGCTGCCCTTGCGCCCCAGCGGGCCCCTCGGAGCCAGCACGTGCCGAGCTGAGCGGGATGCAGCTGGAAATCCCCGGAGGGGCGCGGGGCGGATCCCGCCAGCTTTAAGAAGGGCTGAGGATGGGGCTGGCAGCAGAGTGAGAGCCGAGGCCGTCCCGGAGCGAAGACGTGGGGAAGGAAGGAAGGAAAGAGGGTCGGGAAAGGGGCCGCTCACCGGGCGATGGGGCCGGCGCTGCTGCTCCTGCTGGGCTCGCTCCGGGGCTGCAGCGGTGAGTGCGGGCGCTGCCAGGCTCAAACCTCGTCGGGAACGGTGCAGAAAGAGGGGACAGGTCTTGGAGACCCCGGCTCTGCCTGCAGCGAAATCGGGAGGACAATGAGTGCCGAGAGAGCCGGGGTGGGTTTGTGTCATCCCTGCTCAGAAAACCGCCGGGAGCTGCTTTTACCCTCGTTCCTTGTGAACGGAGGCGCTGGGAAAGCTGCCCACCCTTGGGAGAGCTCCCAATAGCACGGTCGAGGGCAGGACCTTGGGAAAGCTCTTGCTTTGGGGCTGGTTAAAGGCATGATGGTGCCTCGCGGGGCTGGGGGCGGCGAGCAGCAGTGCTGACGATGCTGGTAGTGCTAACGGTGCTGGCGGCCGCTGCCGCCACCTCCCCCCGCACAGGGCGCCCGTTGGGGCCGGCACCGGAGCTCTCGGTGGAGCCGTCGGAGCCCCTGGTGCTGCTGGGCGGCTCGGTGCAGCTCAACTGCTCACTGGGCTGCCCCACGGGCACCGTGCAGTGGCGGGGGCTGGACACCAACCTGGGCGGCGTTGTCTCCTCCGGTGGCCACAGCATCCTGCGCGTCACCGATGCCACAGTGGCCGCTGAGGGCACTAGGATCTGTCAGGGCACCTGTGGCGGGCGGCACTTCCAGCGGGCAGTTGTGCTCCGGGTCTACTGTAAGCAACCCGGCTCCGTGTGTCCCTGTGTCCTGGTGCCCACCGATGCCTGACGTGTCTGCTCTGCCCGCAGCGCTGCCACAGGCTCTGCAGCTGTCGGTGGAGCCGGCGGCGCTGGCACCGGGGCAGCCCGCAACCCTGCACTGCGCAGCACAACACGTCTACCCGCCCGTGGGGCTGGACCTCGCCTGGTACCGTGGGCAGCGGCTGCTGCGGCAGGTAGACGTCGACGCGGAGGAGACCGAGGAGGGGCTGTTTGACGTGCAGGACACGCTGCTGCTCCCGGCGCACGAGGTGGCTGCCAGTGACAAGATCCGGTGCCAGTTGACGCTGACGGTGCAGAGGGAAACGTTCACCCGTGCGGCTGCCGTGGCCGTGCCTGACGTCGGTGAGCGCCGGGGCAGATCCGCTCAGCTCCATTCCTGGCCCCAGGGAGCAATGGGGATGGCGCAGTGGGCACGGTGTGTCACTGAGCATGGGCAGCCCTCATGAGCAGCGCGGTGGCTCTGTGCTTGCAGTGACAAAGCAGCCCGCAACCACCTCCTCGAGGCTGCCCTCAACGGCTCCGGTGACAATGGGGAGCCCCAGCACGGCCACACGGGCGGCCCCCACGCAGAGCATTGCAGCCACCACAGCCCAAGCCACGTCACCGCGAGAATCTGCTCCAGTGGCCACTCAGGCCTGGGCTGTAGCCACCAGCATCCCCTCGGCGCAGAGCGCCGCCGCGCAGGAGGGCAGCACGGGCGCGCTCGGCGCAGGGCCCCGCTGCAGCCTGCGC
>JAWLRI010000152.1:733867-750514 GCA_034781795.1 Crypturellus tataupa
GCCTCGCCGCGAGCAGCGCCCGGTTCGCGGCCGCGGGCTCCTCCGAGCCGGTAATTCCCCCGCGCGGCGGCGGCGGGCGCGGCCTGCGGGAGTCGCCGCTTTCCGTGGCCCGGGGCAGCGGCGCCTGCTCCCCCTTGGGCCGGACCCGGCGCTGCTTTCCGCGTTACCTCGAGCTGCTCCCCGGCCGCTTATCAGCCCCTCGGCGGCCTCCAGCGTCCCCTCGGGCGTGGGGATCCGCGGGCTGCAATGGGAAGGGGCTGGAAAGCTCCAAGGGTAGCGCTGGATCCGGGGGCACCGCGTGGGGCTGTGCCGGGACGTCGCCCCCGTCCTTCCCCGGGCAGCATCTCCATCCCCGCTGCCCCCGGCTGCTCCTCGTGCTGCCCGAGCGGCTTCTCCGGGGGCCTGGCACAAACTGAGGGCTGGGAAGTGAATGTGGAGCTGCCCTGCCGAGGGTCTGGTTACTCCCTCTCTCTGTATTTACTGCTCTTGCTTTTGTAATGTTTGTAATGTAATGTTTGGCTTTCTATTTCTTCCCTGTACTGTGCGTTTTCCCCTCTTTTTAGTAAGTCAATCAAGTGAAGAATAGAGTCCATTAGGGCAGCATACAAGATCCTGCTTTTAGGAAACTTTGCTGGAAGGACACCTGGGGGGCTCGGTGTTCCTGGCTAATTCCCTTAATTGTGTTTGCGGGTGTCTGGCTGTTCCGGATGGGAGAGCGGCTCTAAACTTGCCTCGCTGCTGCTGGGGTTGGCTTAATCTGGACGGCGACTCTCCTGTTTGTCTTGTTCACGTCCAGTGTTTAATGTATAACACAGGGAGGCACCTGGAAAAGCCTCCTTTTGGTCTGGAAAGCTGCAGAAACAGGATTTTTCCACAGGCCAATTTGTCCTGTCCTGGGGTCCTCTGCCCTCCTAGTGCTGCAGGTTCTCCTGGGTTTCCACTTTCCTGTGTTTCCAGTTGGATCTGTGCTGGTGAACTGGGCTCCAGCGCTTTGGATTGGGAGTACCAGGACGGGTCACTTAGCGGTGATTTGCTAATATTGGTGTTAATTATAGGAAATGGGCAAATTAAAAAACATCTTAGTTGTTCATGGAGCTACATACTGCTCCCCTGACCCTGGCTTTCTTTGGGAACACGTGGAGACTCTCGGCTCTCTGCGGTGCCTGTTGAGGAGGCTTTTGCCTGAGCCTTGTGGTTAATTGAGTCCTGTGTGTGTCTAGTGTGCAGCAGTGCTCCAATTCTGCTTATGTAAACGGAGCAGGGGACAGTGGAGCTTTTTTCCATAGCCCTCGGCTGCTGGTCCCTGCCTGGAAAGCGGCTCAGGGGATGCCCTGCGCTGCAGGAGGAGGCACCAAGGGGCAGAGATCCGCGTTTGCAGGGAGCTCCATGCCCAGCCTCGCGCTGGGATCACGAGAACAAAGTATTCCCAAGGCTTCCCGAGGGGGCTGCGAGCCTTTCGCTTGCTTATCTGGTGAGTGCTGGTTACGTGAGAGTGAAGGGGGAGCGTCCTGGCTATTAGTGGAAATGGCACTAAGCGTCAGAGCTTCACGGATCCCCTTCCCGAGCTGTGGAACAAAGGTCACGCCGCGGATGAGCGCGTGCCCCGCGGGAGCCGCAGGTTCTGCCGGGTTGAGCTGCTCCCGGACCTGTCTGCGCTCGCCGGGCGCCGCGCGGGCTCCTCGCTCGCCTCCGGGAGGTTGTTTTTGGTTTGGAGGTGACTCGGGAGCGTTATCTGCTCGTGGCTCTCTGTGCTGCTGGAGTTTGATCGAAAGCTGCCCTGTCCCCAGGGGAGATGTTCAGCTCTGATCCATCCTCTGGGGTGAAGATCTTGCTTTTGCGAGATGACTTCCACTTACAGCCCTACACTGAGACGTATCCAGGTGCCCCTGTGATCCCAGTGGGCTCGTGCTGGCTGGAATGGTGTGTCCTGGGGCTCCCTGGGTGCTTTCCTGAGCCTCGAGTGTCCAGGGTTGGCTGCTCAGTCTGGTTTGCGCTGGAAAAGCAGAGAGGAGATTTAATCCCTTGAGAAATGGGATTGATGCTTGCTGGCTTTGCCATCTTGAACTCAAGGCTCTCTAGACAGTGATGTGGATCTGCTGAGTCTGAGCTGCACACGAAATGCCCTCCAGTTCAGAGCAAGTATCTCTGAAAGATCTCGTTTTGTCAGGGTACCGTAATCGGCTTGTGTCTGTAAAAGAAACCTTGACCATTAGCAGCTCCCGATTTAAAGGAGGCTGCAGTTAAAACGGGACAGGCTTTTACAAGTCCTGCAGTCAGTTCTGTAAC
This sequence comes from Crypturellus tataupa, assembly GCA_034781795.1. Classification (NCBI taxonomy): domain Eukaryota; kingdom Metazoa; phylum Chordata; class Aves; order Tinamiformes; family Tinamidae; genus Crypturellus; species Crypturellus tataupa. The sequence goes on from JAWLRI010000152.1 coordinate 736,154, forward strand.
GTTCGAAATTATGCGGTTGGGAGTGTTTAATCACAGGCTTGTGATTTAAAAGCCAAGTTGGCATGCAGAATTGTCAGGAGACTTGGCCACCAGAATACAAACAGCTCGTCCACCACCAATGTGCGAGTTTAACCTTGGTGAGCTATTTGACTTGTTTTCTAACCGCTTAAGATTCAGGAGAAAATTGCAGCAAATGCTCCTGTATTTCTTTTGGAAGCCCTAGTGATTTGGGGGCATTCAAAAAAAGAAAAGATCTTCCCAACGCCTCTCCTGCTTGTATAGCATGGTATGTGTGTGAAGGGTACCTGTATAATTACAGAATTTCTTAGGAACTTATTACTAAGTTAATTCCCTAGAATGGCTCTTGGTACGGTTGGTACTTGTTGGCTCTGCTGTTAGCATGTGAGTAATGCAGTCTGGAATCAGTGTGCAGGAAGTAGGTGTTGCAAAATGACCAAGTTCTGCTTAAATCTGACTGAAACGGTCACGTAAGTAACCTTGACTCAAATATGATGCCTTTTCCTGAAACGCTGTTGCTAGAGATTTCCCTCCAACTCCCCATTTAAAAAAAAAAAAAAAACCCTCCCGGGGCCTCTTCTTGGCCCATGTGTCTTGCAAGATTGTCCCAATCGGTGCATCTGGGAGCTGCTGCTCGTAGCTGATAACGCTGCACCTGGCTGGTGGCCTAAAAGCGTTTGGCTTTGCTGCTGTCTGCAGCCTGCTGGCTTAGGGATTTACCTTTGAACTGCCTGTTTTCAAAAGTTGAACCCTCTGGACCCTGAGCACAAGAGCAATTTGAAAAACACTGTTGTTCCAGCCTGCAGCTGCCTGTGGTTTTTAAATCTGTTTATTGTCGATTTAGCTTTGCGAAGTTGAACTTGCCCGCGATGAAGAAAGTGTGATTTTTGCTGTTTGTATTGTGATGAACATCATGTATTTCTTAACCTGGCTTGTGATGTACTGAAGACTGCAAAATGCTCTCAGAAATTGCAGTTGTCTTGAATATTTAAAGTGTCTGGCTTGCCTCTTGGTGAGCAAGATGACTAAGCAAGCACGTGAGCAAGTGAAGGAGAATGTGTCTTGCAGCACGGTGACGCCTGGCACACGGCGAACGGTAACGTAGGTCAGTGGTGCCCCACGTCATCTAATTGCCGTGGAGCGACGAGGGGAGCGCCAGGTGCTGGCCAGTCCTAAATTAAGAACAGATGACTTTGGGCATGGCGAGCTCAAGGAGGGAGTGACATCCTCCCCTCTGCAGGTGACTTGGGAGGGAGGGCTCCGCAGTGTATCCGTATGCGCAAAATGCTCCAACCTTCAGTGCTGGAGCGGGGACCAGCGTAGGGTTTTGCTCCTTCGGCTTGCCGGGCTGCAGCCCATCTCCAGAGGGTCATTCCAGCCCCAGCTATTCTCTGAAACATCTAGTTAGCTTTTCCTTTCTAGCTCAGAAGGATATTGGAACAACAGATTCCTATTATATTGTATTTAAGCATATGGAGATACATACAGTGAAATATTCTTCCTGTTACCGTATGTTATTGAAGCCAAGCAAGGGTTTGAGCTGCCCTCTTGGTACTGCTGTTTGCAGCCACTCTAGCAAGGTCATTTTTGCAGCAAAGCCTGTGCTGGGCTGAGCTGCCTTGACTGCAAAGCGCAGGGGACGTTTTGGCAGGCACATGGGGCTCCTTCTCGGAATATAGCAGGTACTGAAACTGCGCGAGGACATTGGAAACTGGATAAGCTTGTGGAATAAAAATCTGTCGATGCTGATGCGCCGAGCCAAGTGCTTGGGCATGGAGGAGTGTGAATGGCAGTGCTGCAGGCTTGTCTTGCCTGTGGATCCCAATGCTGAGCTGGAGAGATGCTTGGTCTGACCTGCGGCAAGCACTCTTTGTAGTGCTGACCTTGCAGGAGGGCTGCAATCCCGTGGCTACTTGTTAACTAGCTGATAATCAGTGTCATGATGGAATTAAATCAGCATTGCAAACGGGCTCCCTGTATTCCCAGCAAGAGACCACTGAGCAGAACTCGAGGTAACGAAACAGCAGCAATCAGGGCTGGTAACTTTGAGCTTGAAACATGATTCTCTGCCTGCAGTATTATCAAACTTCCACTGACAAAGCTGTGCCAGTTTCAATGCACTGAAAGCAATTCTCAACTATCTGGAACATCATCAATGCTCTTCCACTTCCCACCCCATGCTTAGCACACAGATAGTGTTTTTGTGTTGTGAGCTGACCCGATTCCTCGTCCTCTGTGGATGGGAGGTCTGCAGCGCACTCCATTTGTCCTGTGACAATTGTGTAATGTGGGGTTTTGTTGGGGTAATGGCAAGCGTTACATAAGTGTGGCTGTTCTGCATGTTCTGGCTTTGCAGCAGAGTGGCAGAAAGTACCGATGGCTGCAGACGCAGCGATTGGGAGCAAGTGGCCTGATAAATGCGTAGCCGGAGAGAGCGTATGGACCATCACGGGGAGGGAGAGGGAGGAATCCCTGAGGAATTGTCCCATCTTCTCAATGGCTGATTTTTTTTTCCTTGTAGAAGTTAAATTCTTGCTTTGCACTAACACTTTGCACTAATACCTCTTCAACTCATAGCTGGTTTTATAAAGTCACCGCTGTCTCAAAAGAGACTGACTCAGGACAGCGTCGAATTGTACTGCGAGGCGATTGGCAATCCTATCCCTGAGATCCAGTGGTGGTTTGAGGGGAACGATCCAAATGAGACCTATGCTCAGCTTTGGGATGGCGCGCGGCAGGACCGTGTCAAAATCAACGCCACCTACAACCTGCACTCTACCAGTACCGTCTACATCGCGAACCTCTCGGTCGACGACTCGGGCATGTACGAGTGCCGGGCTAGCAACGACCCTGACCGCAACCACTTGTCGAAGAGCCCCAAAGTCAAGTGGATCCGTTCCCAGGCGAACGTTTTTGTCATCGAACGTGAGTGGCCATGCCGAGGCCTTGGCACTTGCTCGGACACCGGTGTCTTGAGTCTCCCGCCATGCTCACCCCTGCACCTGTGTCCTGTGACTTCCCGAGAGTTCCCCTCACCCTCCTGCCCCGGCTCTAGATTTGAGGCTCCTTCCCTCCTGTGGTCCCCTCACCGCCTGTGACTTGATCCGAAGTGGCCCTGTCCAAAAAGGGTTGTGAACTCCCACCCGATGCACCGTGCGGCAGTCCCGTGCCTTCCCGGAGCCCGAGGCCGTAGAGCAGATTGCTTAAGCCCCTCTGTGTCCCAGTGCTATTTTGCAGAATTAAGTCTTGATTCTGCCGCTAGACTCTGCCCTAACCACCACTGATAAACCAGCCCTGCAGCTCGCTACAACTTCTGCTCCTGTGAATGTCTTGCTTTAAACTCGCTATCTTGCTAGTGGTGCCAGCTGTGGGGATCCCAATCTGCTTTTAGTTTCTTGTGAAGCAACCATTTTTGAAATAGCTGTGTCTGTGTGACACCGAGTGTGATTTAGTTGCTTGTATGGTGGAAATGACCCAACTCCCTCTACTTAAGAGTTGAAAGTTGAATGGTAATATGCTGTTTTTTTTTCCCCCCAAAATAGAGAAACTTGGACTAGTGAGGGAATTTAAACAGCTTACTAAGATCCTATGGTAGACCCTGATGTTCAAGGGAGCAATATGACTAACATTCTCCTCAGCTTAAACCTACTAGGAAATGCAAAGCTCCTGTGGAATTTCCTTCCAGTGGAATTTGGATAGGAAGAACAACAATGTTAGCCCCGTGCAAAAATTGTTCCTTCCAAGAAAATGGGAATGGGTGGGAGGGTAGGAAACCTAAAGTGTCGCTAGGGCTGTGTAATGGCTCAACTAATGGCAGCTATTTTATTGGACGTACCTCCTGTAAGTAGAAATGTCAGAGTAATCCTATGTTGTGTAATTTACTGCTTCTTGGCACATGGAGATCCAGGACCTTTAGGAATGATGGTTGCACGGGTTCTCACTGGAATAAATATAGCTACAAATCTTGGGGCTGCATCAGGTGGTCTGCATATTGCTTGCATGCCATGTTTTTCCTCTGACAAAGTGTCTCGATTGCCGTCCTCAATCATGTTAGCCGGAGATGTTTGAATCTGCTCAAATTCTGGATTCAGTGAGTGCTAAAGTGGCTCATCAGTGGAGAGCCGGACCTCGTGCAACTGCCCTTCAGGGTGACCGTTTCCATTGCTCACATGAGCACTCAGCTCAACTGGAGTTTGAGCTGTGCCCATTGGGGAGCGCAGGAGGCTCAAAGCTGTGCAGAGTGGGTGGCTGTGATCCTGCTCGTGGTGACAGTGTCAGGGTCCTTTTGCTGCCAAGTGCAGTCAGGTTCTAGACATGTGGCTTTCAACCTTCTCCTGTGCTGATATCATCAGCCCTGGTAGGAAACTGATAAAGAAGGTAAGTGAAAAGCAGTGATGGAGACAAGGATCTGCATTTTTGTATTATTTTTAAGGTTCTTGAGCAGGTGTGACACCTCTGGAATGCTGCATATTAACTACCCTTGCATTTACACGTGCAGGTCCAAACATCATCGCTCTTGTGAGCGTCAGTTCTGGCAAGCTGATCCTCTCCTGCAACATGACTGCGCCCCACGCTTCCATCGAGGGCCACGAGTGGATGAGAGGTGACAAGGCCCTCCAAACGGACACGGAATCGAGTGCTTTCACCAGCTACACGTAAGTGCTGGGCAAGGCCAGGGAAGAATCCCTGTACACGGGGGCAGGTGTTTTACCAGAAACCACTGATGTTGCTTATGAGTTGAACTTCAGCTGAAGCGTTGTCAAATGCAGTCTTACAGGAAATACAAACTGGAACTTCAGCTCATGAGTTGAGCGGGATAAAGGCTTGCCAAGGCCCAACATTTCCCTTTTGGGAGGAGGAGGAAGGGAAATAAATATGCTGCCATGTCCTCTCAGTAAGAAAAATGCTGCAGGTTTGGTGTTCTCCTGCCAGTGCTCTCCATGTGAGGCCAGTTTCTCTGGGGGTAGGTTGCACAGGGTGCAGCGTGATAGCTCCGGATAGCACGAGCCTGCTTGTGATCCTACAGTTGGCTTTTCTGTACGTACCTCGCGTACACGTCCGCTGTCTGGTCTGTGCCTATAGAACAAACTGGATAGTTGCCTGCAAGTTAGAGTCAAAACCAGTTTCCAGGCTGAGCAGGAGCTGGAATACCAGCCTTATTGTAGCAGTGCAGTGAGCTTTCCATTCTGATTACAGTCAGGCCTGGCTGGCACTGGCCCAGCAGCTGGAGAGGCATCATGTCCTTTTGTATGGCTGTGCCGACGTGCCTCTCTCCCCATAGCAACAGGGAGCTGAACAAGGATTAAAGTATTTATAACCCAGCCTCCCTTGTGTGACCTCAATTCCTTAGCTGAATGGTTTTGGGGAGTGGGAAGCTCTGCGCACAGCAGAGCTAACAAACAACCTGTTGTCCCAGTGCAGCCAAAGAACTAAAACTTTGTGCCTACCCCTACTTGTGTGGATATTACTAAGCTGCAGAATGAGATGCTTGTTGCAATGCACCATAATCCACTAAATCCTATTGCAGCAAGTTTACAGAGATGGAAATGGGAGAGAGGGCTTGCTGTGCTGAGATCAATATAAAAATCCAACCTGTTTTTTTGTCATTATATTGCTGTGTGTTCCAGTGGACTTTATTCTATAGGAGGAATTGCTCCTATCTCCGCTTGCCTTTAGTGCTTTTGTTATCCTAAGCTCTTTGTCTGCTTTAAAGCTGAACTGCAGGCTAATGTGTGTGAGGGGAGTGGCTGTATCCTGTGTTGTGTGAACTCGATCGCTCTGCTGCACTTCTGAATCTATAGGTTTGCTCTGCAAGGTTGTTTTTAGCAGGACTGTGGCCTGTGTAAAAGAGGGAAGGGCATGGAATTACTGGAGTGCTACAGGTGACAGTACATCTGGTGGGGGAACAATGTTGTACTCTTGCTCCTGCACTTCTACCTCTATTTTAGCTAGTCATAATTTAGGTCTTAATTTTTCCACTTTATAAAGACCCTAGTAAGAAGAGTGATTTGGGCAGGGAATAAAATGCTACTGGTCTCCTGGCTTCAGAACTAAAGAGCAAGTGGTCTAAATCACTGAAATGACAGACTTATGTCATTCAAGTGTGTATGAAACCCTCTTTTGTTCCCCTTAATGTACAGGGAGAGAGGCAAAGAATAGAGTTGTAGTAGATACATGGTGCTGCATAGATTTTTGGAACTAGAGGGGGTGAAATTCCTGTAGATTGCTCTTTAAATGTTTATGCACGCCTGCTACTTTGCCTGGGTCTGGAATTCAGTGCCTGCTTTGTGGGCAACAGTCAGTTATGCCACATGTCTTATCTGCCAATCTGTTTTTCTTGGTAGAATTGAGGGGAAGATGGAAGAGCACTCTGGAGTGTACGACTGTGTCTACAAAACAAACCCAGTAGTTAAAGGACAAGTGAATATATCAGGTAACCTCATATGTTTCCTTCTGGGGCTGCTGGTGGGGAGAAGGGAAGCTCCAGTTTCCCGTGTATTTTGCTTTGATAACTTTTCAGCATCTTAAAGCTACTCCTAGCACTATGCAACAAGGTTGCCGCACTTGTTTGCTTATAGATTTACTCAGAGTTCTCCATTTTTATCGTGTCCTAAGTTGTCTGTAAGATTAAGGCTTAGACCTTGCAGTAAATCACTCTCCTGCCGTGGGCACGTGCCCACAAGACATGGGAGAGGGATAATACCTGCTGGCCAAATCCGTTTGACCCTTTCAGAGCAGCTTGATGTGCTTTCTCTCAAAATGCTGAAGTTTGGACTAATGAGAGAAATAAGGCCTATAATGCAATTCTCGAAGTGAAGCAAAGTCCTTTGGCACTAGCTAGGTAGACTGGACAATTTGAATCTTGTCTGATCTCTACTGAAGTTCTTTTTTTTTTTTTTTTTTCCTCTTGCCACAGTTGCACCCCAAGTGGTTGCGTACAAGAAGTCTGAGCATGGGAATGAGGGGGATACAGGAGTGCTGACCTGCAAGAGTCCCTCTTTCCCCCCTGTCACTACTTGGACCTGGTACAAAAATGATCGAGAGGTAAGTGCCAGAGCATCATGTCCCTTCCCTTCTGCCTACCCTGCCTCCTGGCAAAGAGGTGGAGGACACATTCCTTTGCAATAAGCTATTTCAGAGCAGCCTTCTCAACGCCTTGGCAAGGAGGAGCTCTAGTAGTAAAATCACACGTGTCACCTTGCCCTGAGAGCTGTTTCTTTTGGTTCTCTCTCCTTCCAGCCGATCATCAATGGGTCTGGTCGATATCTTATCAAGTCTGGTGAAAACAAAACAGAGTTACGCATTCTGAAACTGAACATAGAGGAGGATACGGGTGACTACCACTGCAATGCCACCAACGCCTTTGGCTTTGGTGGGGCTGTGGTGAACCTGCGCGTACGCAGCCGCCTGGCCGCACTCTGGCCCTTCTTGGGGATTGTTGCAGAGGTCCTGGTTCTTGTCACAATCATCTTCATCTACGAGAAAAGGAGGAAGCCAGATGAGGTTCTTGATGGTAAGAAGTGCCTGATTAAATCTTTCCAGGGAGATTGAGCACCTAAAATAGAGACAAAATGTTCTCATTGAGTTCCTTTTGTAGGATGGGCCTTACACTTGAATGAGGGCTGTTTATTAGTGTGCTTCCAATATAATCATGGTGGTTTTTACCAAGCTAAAGAAAATGTATGTCCTGTTTACTTCTGTGGGGATCTGTCTTATCAACATTTATAAATACCTGCTGGGAGGGTGTGAGGCAGAGAGCTGCTCTCAGGGGTGCCAGGTGGCAGGATAAGAGGCCATAGACACAAACCAAAACAGGAAATTCTTTCTGAACATAAGAAAACACTTTTTAACTGCAAGATTTGTAACACTTTCACTGTGGCCACTGGAACAGGCTGCCCAGAAAGGCAGTGGAGTGTCTGTCCTGGGAGCTATTCAAACCCAACTGGACATGGATCTAGGCAGCCTGCAGTAGTTGTCTGTGATTGAGCATGGGGGTTTGACCAGATCTCCAGAGTTCCCTCCAGCCCCAACAGGGCTGTGAGTGGAAGTGGAGCTTCAAGCAGTGCTTTGGGTCAGGAAAGGGGTACAGTTCAGTGCCTGCTGTTTTATTAGTCCCTTTATACTTTTGCAAAGTGCTTCACATACTGCAGATACAGGGACTGTGTTGCTGACTCTATAATCCCAGGTTTATCCTAATTTCAGTTCCCCTTTGAGTTGTTTTGGGATTCAGAGGCTCTCAGGGTCTCCTTCAAAACCTGGGGCTATTCTTTACTCTGTTCTGGGAGCACTGGCTCCTCCCTTTCCCTATCAGCCAGAATCTCCATTGTGTTAGCCCAGCAGCTGCTCCCTTATCTGATCCTGTTAACAATGAAGTGCAGATGACTGGTCTCCTTCCTGCTCCTTAGGCCAGTCCCTTTAGCCTTCCTAGGGAATGGCACAGCAGGTAAGCTGAGGATGGTGAGTCAAAGCAAGTGGAGGGACTAAAAACACAGTGCTAAATATCCCTCCCATGACTACATCGTTTGGGAAAAAACACTAAATGCAGCCTTAAAGAAGTGCTTTGTCCTCTGATACTCTTGCTGGATGGATGTCTTCTAGTTTAAGAATGTTTTATTGCTTTCAAAAGAAAGAAATCTAGAGCTTGGGTGTTTAGAGATTTTTTTATGATATCTGCATTGTTAAGCTCCAGTCAAGTGCTGATCTGCAAGTAACTGTAATGAGAGCTCTGACAGCTAAAGACTGGGCAGGTTATGTTGAAATTCCTGAGCCCCCTTGGATTGCTCTGAGACCAGACTTAAGCTACTATTTTCAGGTGCCTGATGTGAGGATAGTCGCTCTACAAGCATATGCAGCTTTACACATCACTCTACTGCCTTGATTCTCATTCTTCCAAAGTCTTCGTAGTCCTCTTGAGGGGAAGGTAGCAGGAAGCCAGTGCTGAGCCAGCTCAGACCAATGTTGCTCCTCAAGGGATGTATATATGGCTGTGATCTGGCCACTTTCTGTCCCATGGTTTGGGGGTGTCTAGCTTGTGTACTGGTGTGATATCCTTGCTGCTGTTATCTTTCCGTTCTTCCCTTCTCTGCTGCTGCACGCTACCTTGATGGTAAGTAGATGGTCTCAGCCATGTTCTGCGTTGGTCCTCTCACCAGCTGCATGTGGCTCTTGGTGCTCAAGGCAGTGCCAGTCCTTAGAGCTTGGACCTCACTCTTAGCTCCATTTGAGGGAAAGCCTGGGCTGTTGCAAGGAGCTGGTGAAAGGCTGCACTATGTGGCAAATGTTGGCAGAGCTGCTCTTCTCTGTGCATTTTGGTGTAGTGAGAATGTGGTGTGCAGTGTGTCTTGTGATTTAGTGAAATCTGTGGAGCAGGAGGGCTTAGTTGTGCTGATACTTAAGCCTCATTCTTGAAGCATCCTCTCTGGAGTCCCCTTGACTTGCTGCTAGCCTGTGTGTTTGGGTCTGGGGGCACCTGAATTCATGAGGCTGAGAGCAAGGGCTGGCTCCAGGGGCAGCTGTGCATGGATGGGAGGCTCTGCTCCAGTTAAGCACTGTTGGGTGGACTGGCTGGTGCCCTGAGGATGCAGCCTCCGGGGCTGGCTTCAAGTGCCTTGGGATTAATGAAGTGCAAGACCTGATCTCTGCTGAGCAGGGGTAAAGACTTGGTTATCCTGTGAGCCAAACTTCACTCTGTGCCAACAGAAGCAGCTGCATAACAGGAGCTTATGTCTAAGCTTGTGTCCTGCCTCTGCTTAGACAAGAAGCAGCTTACTGATCATGGAGGGGATGATAGTGTTTTGCTAAGTAGCCCCCTGCTATCCAAGTCCCAGAGAAATGAAAACTCTGTGGAGTGGGAGGAATTCAGGTTCCAGTCCTGCGTGGGCACTAGTATCCACGAATTCCTGTGGAATCCCAATCCTTGGGGAAATTCAAGGAGATGACAGAAGTAGTTTACTTTGTCCATGTCCCTCCCTGATTGTATTTTTCTCTTCTTTTTGGGCTGTCCTGAACATGAAGATGATGATGGAGGTTCTGCACCACTGTAAGTACTTTCATTTTCCTCTTGAGCCAGATTGTACCAGTAAATCATTCCCCAGGGAATCTGTTCCAAATGCAAAAGCTAGCTGGTGCTGAGATACCCCTCTAGCTTCCTGGGAGACTATTTTTTCCTTCTGCATAGTACATTTAATGTGGCCTGTATATCCATGACAGAAAACTGGCAATGGTAGAAAAAGGTCTCCAAAACTGTCCTTTTTTTTGACAGCTATTTTATTTTGGCATATCTTTGAGCATTTACTGGCACCTGCATTCCAGCAGTGGTCAGGGTGGGCTTTTGTGCTATTATTTTTCCACCTTCCCCACTGCCTCTTTTCTCTTTCCAGGAAAAGCAATGCCACAAACCACAAGGACAAGAACGTCCGCCAGAGAAACGCTAACTAAGAGCAGGGGCCAGGTGAGTGCAGCGTGTGGGGTGGAGGCTTTGCTGGGAGCAGCTGCTCTGTGCCAGGATCTTCCATCTCATCACAGTGCCTGGCTCAGCAGCCCGAAGGGGACTGTCCAGCTGGAGATCCTGCCAGCTGCTCAGAGCTCCCCAGGTCTCTGGGGGAGCAGGAAGGCCCTGATGTTATGTCCATGCAGACAGAGGCTCTTCTGGCCCAGTTCCTACCGTAGTATCTGGGGGAGGGAAGTGAATGTGCTGCTTTTAAAGCTCCTGCACAGGCTCGTGTCCATCACGAGGGACCCATCTATGTGGCCTCTATCCAGATAGATAAGAGGAGGCTGAGAAGAAAGCAGCCGCCTGCTGCGTGCTCCAAAGTGTGGGAGGGTCTGGGCTGCCTGCGGGGCACTGGGGCAGGAAGCAAAGCCTAGCCCAGGGCTCAAGGCAGCCTCTGTCTTCCACCTCCTCCTGCACAGTGTGGCCTTGCTGTAGGGATGAGCTCTCTAATCTGCTTTTCTTTCTCTCATGCCAGGTGATGTGTAGCTGAAGAAGTTGTCTGGACATTTTTTTTCTTCTATTTTTTTTTTTTTTTTGGTAAAATAGTACCATGAATATCCTAGTGCATCCTTGCAATTCAGTTATTTCACTTTCTAAAGAAACTTTTAAGTTGTAGAATCTAAAATACACTTTTTTTAAGAAAAATAAGTTGTGGGAGGGTTTTTCTACCTGTAAATGTAAATCCCCTGTTGCTGGTAGTCTTGCCACTGGCTGTCTCTGTCCTTGGTTTCTTTATGTTTTTATAGAGGGGGTGGGTGGGAGCAAAACCTGCTTCTGTTCCTTACCCAAGGGAGGAACAGGATATTTTCATCAGGGTATCTTGAAACACCCTCCTTGGCCCCCTCAGCTTTTAAGAGGCTGTACAAGGAGCTGTGGAGAGCTGACACTGAGCATGAAGTGAACTGTGCACAGCTGCTCTGGGCTATCACCTGTGTTCCCAGTAAATCATTTGTCCTGGTTTCTGTGGGTCAGGAAGAAACTGCTTTGGTCACCTTTAGGAAGTGACCTGACCTGATGGAGGGAATTTACCCCTCCTTCCCAGTGCATCACCAGGAGCAAAGCAGCTTCTCCCAGCCCAAGGCAGCTCCTGGGAGCTGCTCAACAAGGGCACTGGGAATATCTGTCCGTTGGCTCCTTGGGAAGAGGCAGAACAGCTCCCTGCTCAGTGTCAGACATCTGCGCTCACAAACACAGGGCCACACGCGCTTCAGGCAAGTGTCCTGGTTAGCTCCCTCCAGAGCTGTGCTTGTTACCTCTTAAATAAACGACGAGGAGACAGTGTTAGAGCTGGAAACTGACTAAATATGATTAGTATTAACTTATTTCTTGGGTTTTGTTAGTATCGCTTCTAAAGTTGCTGCAGTGGGGGGATAGGGGTAGTGTTGGAGTGAACATAGGGGCTGTGGTGCTTCGGGGAGCAGCTTAACAGCATGTGTTCTTGTGCTTAAGCCATCTCGATGTTCGTGTGACATAGGAGCCTGAAAGCAGACAAATGCTCAGTGGAGCCTGTATTATCCTTATTGTTGGGTAGCAGTGAACTTATTCCATCTGTTAACATACTTCACAAATAAAGATGATTCCTCTCTTTTTCTTTTTTTTTTTTTTTTTTTTTTCCCATCTTGGTTTGGATTCTAGTCTCTCTTTCTCTCCTTGGGGGATACTTGGGCTGTCTGATCTGCTGTGACTCATTTCTGCATCCTCGGGCTGTGGACTGTGAGTTTGCAGGGGCTTGTGCTAACCTGCCCTGGCCTCCTCCTGCCCTGTGCTGGTCTTTACAAAGGGAGATGAGCCCTGTTCCTCGCAGGGAGCTCTGGATACCATCTGGTCTCGTGTCCTGTGCAGCTGGAGCTGAGCCCATGCGGGGGCTGTTGGTGCTGCCCCTGCTCAAGGACCTGCTGGGCCAGGCAGCTGCCAGCACAAGGCTGGGGCAGCAGCTCTTGGGTTTCATCCCTGTCACCAGAGCCTTTGGCCTGGACGGCGGAATAGCTGAAGGTGACAGACGGAGCAACAGGCAAGAGCCTGTGGCCAAAACAAACAGCGTAGCGATGCCCCGGGGAGGTTGTTGGCGAGGAATGCTGTGGGAAGCATCATCTCCTCCCTGCAGAGGAGCAGGAGGTGAATCTTGGCCTGATGCAAATAAAAACTGAGTGAGAGCTGGGCCAGGGCTCAAGGACTGACTCAGGTTGAAGCTGAAACCCCCCTGGACTAGGGTGTTGTGGAGGGCAAGAAGAGGTTGTGTGAGCACCCACCAGCAAAACCCTTAGCACCTACTTGCAGCTCCCAGGTGCAGATCTCCTATGCTTCTCCAAGCAATTATTTTTGCTTTGTCTTGATATTCTCTCAGATGGCAAAAGGTGTAAGGCTGGAGCTGCCCCTAGGGTCACTTGGAGGGGCAGGAGAAGGTCCTGCTCCTGTTCCCAAAGCAGGGAGCCAGGCTGCCTGTCCAGGCACCCCCTGTGCTCTTGTGGGAGCCACACAGCCCTGAAGCCAAATGCTTTTCCCTGCTTGGCTGGGGCCAGGCCAGCCTGGAAGGGGCTCCTGCTGCCCTGTGCCCTGCGCGTGGCTGTCCCGGTGCCGCTGCAGCCGGGGCCACCCCGGGCTGCCCGCGCTGCGTGGCTCTGCTGCACGTAAGGGTGTTATGCAAGCCCGTCGCAGCCGGCCGTGCAGGTCCCATTCTGGGGAGAAAAAAAAAAAAAAATCAATGCAGGGCTTAATTTCCTTGATGAGGATTACGGGCCCTGCCTGACCCTGCTTGGGGTGTGCAGCACAAAGCCCCATTTGTGTCTTTTGTTTGTCCAGGGGTGGAAAACAGCCCGGGAGCCGCCGGGGCGGGCACGGAGCGGCCTGTGCTGCTCCCTGCCGGGCCGGGCAGCCCCATGCGCGTGGCCCTGCGCTGCTGCGGCCTCCTGCAGCCGCCTCCGCTGCTGCCTCCTCGCGGCGAGCGCTGCCGGCGGCGGCGCCGACGCTCCCGCGTTGCCACCCTGCGCTTTGGAGATGCCAAGAGGGGGGACGTGCAGCGGAGCAGCCCTGCAGCTGCGGGGACGGCTCGCCGAGCGCTGTCCCCCGGGCTGGTGGCGCGTGGGGATGTGCCAGCCTAGCGTGTCCAGCTGCACCGCGTGGTGCCACCCGACGGGACACGGGGCCGGCTCCGTGCGGGACCCTTGCGCGTGGCCTGGGCACAGCGGGGGCCAGGCCGGACCCGGTGGCCGCTCTCACCTGCCGCCTCCTCCATGCGGCTCCACGGTGGCTGCCCCCGCCTGGCGCCGTCCTGCCTGGGAAGGGGCCCTGCAGCGCGGCCGGTGCCGCGATATCCGTATCCCCGGCTTCGATCCCGGCAGCGAGGGCGAGGCTGGGCCCGCGGCTGCTGCTGAGAAGAGCCCGGGCCCACGATGGCACCGTCCGTGTCCCTGTCCCCAGGGGAGGCCCCGCGGCCCCGAGGGACCTTCCTGAGGCGGCCGGGAGGAGAGTGGGGACCCCCTGTGGATGGTGGGACTTGGGGGGTTGGCAGAACTTGGGGGGACCTGTGGACCCTCCTGGGGGGAACTGGGACCCTCTGAGGTGCCCGGACCCCCTTGAGGCAGCCGGGAGCTCCCTGAGGGGGCTGGGACCCCCCTGAGGTGATCAGGAGCTCCCTGAGGAGAGTGGGGACCCCCTGCAGGTAGTGGGGGGCGCCTGGGGGGATGGCAGAGCTTGGGGGGACCTGTGGGCCCTCCTGGGGGGAACTGGGACCCCCTTGAGGCATCCAGGAGCCCCCTGAGGGGGCTGGGACCCCCTTGAGGTGATCAGGAGCTCCCTGAGGAGAGTGGGGACCCCCTGCGGGTAGTGGGGGGCGCCTGGGGGGATGGCAGACC
>JAWLRI010000152.1:760801-778492 GCA_034781795.1 Crypturellus tataupa
AAGTCCTCCCGGTCCCGCGGCCGAGCCCCGCTCGCCCCTGCCCGCCCCAGCTCCCGTGAGCAGCTCTGCACGACCGCCGGGCTCGAGCCGCCCCGTACGCGTGCGCAGCCGCAGGACGCCGGCCCCACCGGGGGTCCCAGAGCTGCAGGTGAGTTGGGGAGCTGGGGGGCACTGCGGGGGGCACACACATTTCCTCGCCATCCCTGCCAGGCTGCATCCAGCCGGGCGTCCCATAGGATTACTGTTAATCTGGGCTCAGCGGCCCCCTCTTAAGTGACTGCATTAGCAGATGAAAACATAATTATTTTGGAGTTGAACCGTCATTATTTAGAAATGTCAGCATTAGGCCAAAACCAGACACGGGTGGGGGACCCCCCGTGTGTCCCCAGAGGCGTCACCGTGGCCGTGGCGCCGCGCTGTGCAGCTTCGTGGCTTGAGGAAGGGGCAGCCACGCACGCAGAGCCACAGGCAGAGCTGCAGAGCCGGGGGGGGACGGCCCCGCGCCAGGAACCCACCTCTCCATCCAGCCCATCCTGTGCAATAAACGTCAGCGACTGACAGTGCTCCGCACGGCTCGGCTCTGCCTCTCCTTCGCCGCGGCTCCGGCTGCTCCGGGCCCTCGCGCAGCCCTTGTCGCCCTCGCGCGCTCGCCCTGGCTTTGGTCGTGAGAAGCCGCTTTCCTGCCCCCCAATCTGCCCCCAACAACGTCCATGAGGAGGGCACACAGCTCCAGGTAGGAGCCCATGAGGCCCCCGAGCCTCAACTGCCCCCGCAACAACCCAGCTCCCGCCAGCCCAGAGCCTGGGCAGCCCTCGGACGTGGGGTGAAGATGCCAAAAGCAGCGATTTCCCCCGTCGTGTTTCAAAAAAATATTTTATTTACAGTATTGTACACTTCTACCCCAGTGTGAACAGTTTTCCCCAGCAGATCCCTGGAAAGAAGGTGCAGCAGCAGCAGCGAGGAGCAGCCGAGGCTGCTGGGGGCTGTGCAGCCCCCATGGATGTCCCAGTGCCCAGGGCGCTCCAGCTGCACTGGGAACGGCACAAGGAGGAGCCTGGAAGCTCCTGCTCCCTCCAGCTCTGCCCCCTGCCCAGAGCAGGGCAGGGAAGGGGCCCTAACGCTCAGGGAGGTCCCAGGGGGCAGAGGAGAGGGGAGAGCAAGACCCAGGACCGGGGCTCACCCAGGCCTGGCGGGTGCAGCCGGGACAGGGACATCACGGTCACCCTCCAGGACAGGCGGCTCTCACTGGCCCCCCTTCCGTAGGGGACGTGGGACAGAGCAGCCCTGTTCCTACAATCCAGTTCCTACCACAGCCTCTGAGGCGGCCACGGAGCAGAGCTAGTCCAGGGCCGCCGCTCTCTGGGGTCTCAGCTGAAGAAATAGGTGGATTCCATGACCTTCTTCAGGTTCAGTTCACCTAAGGGAAGCGAGGGAGAAGAGCTGTTAGGAAAAGCAGGGTGGGAGGCGGGGAAGAGGGAGAGCCTCTCCCGTCAGCCCTGGCGCAGCTCCCGCAGAAAACGGCTTCAGACGAGGGGGGAATCCAGGCAGCGAGGGAGCCCAGGGCTCCCCCAGGCCTGATGTCCCTTCCCATTTGCAGCGGGAGGAAGAAGAGAGCAGCAGGGCACGTCAGCACCGAGCAGGGGAAGGAAGAGGGACAGTCCTGGTCTCGCGGGGAGCAGCGCCGCGACCGCCGGAGCGGCGGCCTCGGGCCGAGCTCGGCAGCTGCTTCGCAGCATGGGCCAGTGCACTTGCCTGCTTGGGTTTGCGACGGCAGGACAAAGTTTAGCCAGATGGTCTGGCTGAGGCACGGTTTAGGGATTAGGAGGAGTTAAACTAATTGCCTTAATCCGATTGCATGTGTATCATGCGGATCCTGGCAATTACCGTGCTCGGAGCCTCGCTCCCATCTCCAAGCAAATGCCTTGTCGGAAACACAAGAAGAGCACGGAGAGAGGGGCAGCACCAAGAGGGAGAACCCGGGGCTGAACCCCAGGGAAGGACCGGCCCAGTTTCCAGCTGCAGGGAAACGTCTCCAGGCTTCGCTGTGCGGCCCAAGGCAGGCAGGAAAGTCTGATCTTAGGGAGCGCTTTAGCACAGCGCACTGGAGCCTCAATTCGTCCAGCTTTGGAGACCCTGTGAGCTCAGGGGGTTTGAGGGTCATTCCCCATCTCACCGCCCTCATTTCCAAACCGCTCCTGCGCTTTACAGCTCCTGCCCCGTGCTCCTACCTGTCTTAGGGACGCTCGACAGCTGCTCCTTCAGTTTCTTCTGCAAAAGGGCTTTACTCTCATTATCCAGGATGGGTGAACTGGAAAGAAAGGGAGTGAGTCCCGGGAGCCGGCGCGTCCCCCGCTGCTCCCCAGCGCAGGATCCCCAGGACGGGCTGCTCTAAGCGGGTGCTGAGGCACCTACAGGCCCTTTGCGGAGTCCAGGCCACTTTGGGTGTCTCTGTGCTGCCCAGTGTGTGTCCTCATTGCCCCTTCCTTCACATGGGGAAACTGAGGCACAGTTTCCCAGGGCCCAAAGGGATTCAAGCACCGAGTCCTACTTCATTTCTGAGGGAAAGTGACTGAGACACCTTGCTTGCCCATGGAGGCCTAATGCCAATCTGGGCAGAATTTCCCCCAAGGACAATATCTGGGCACAGGACCCAAGCTCTGTGCAGCGGGACTCTGGCACAGCAGCTCCCAGGAGAGGAAATCCGTGTGGATGGGGAGAAGCCGGGCGAGGGGATCAGCAAACAGGTAGATACCTGCAGTACTTGTTCAGCATGAACTCGGACAGATCCTGCAGGATCTTCTCGCTGTGCAGAGCCACAAACTGCTGCCGACAGATCTGATGCAGGGAACAAGGATGAGCAGCAGGTAATTCTGCCCTCCTTGCCCTCAACGCTGCTCTCAGGCAAGACAGGGCAGAGCAAGGGGCAGGGAAAGCAGTGGGGAGGAAGGGCAGGGAGATGCCAGACAAGGGTGAGGGGAAGCAGGGACTGACCCCTCTTATTAACCTACCCTTATTAACCTTATTAAACCATTACCCCCCTTATTAATCCCTATTAGCCAACAGGTCCTAGGAATCCCCCAGGGAAAAGAGCCCAGGGCAGGACACAGGCACCAACTCCGGTTTGTGCCAGAGCGTTTGGCACCAATTTGCACACATGGATCCTCTCCCCGTGTCCTGCCTTGAAGGATGCCAAGAGATGAGGTTGGGGCACCAGGAATTCAGCTGCAACTGCCAGCAAGCACCCCACATCCCCCTCACTTGGGTGAACAAGTCAAGACGCGGAGCAAAGCCCAGGGGAAGCGAGGGCGGGCAGGCGTCCAGAGGATGGATCGGCAAGATCTCTGCTCACAAGGGGCTCGAGAGGACACACTCACCTGGTTCATGACATCCACGGTGCGCGCGTGAGTCCAGTAGCAATCATGGACCGAGACAAAAGTCAGACCTTGCCTGGGAGGGAGCAGAAGGGACCGTGACGCAGTGCTCAAAGTCCCGTCTCTCTCCCACGTCCCTTATCCCATGCAGAGCCTCTTGGTGATGTATTGGCAGGGACGACGCAACGTGGGGACTCCCTGCTCAGGGACTGAGGATCTTCCAGGGAAGACACTAACCCTAAAGGGCTCCCTGTCCCTGCCCGGCTACCGGCTTCAACCACCCACTTGCCAGGAGAACGTCTCCCACGTTGCAGGCACGTCCCTGGTGATGTTCCCCAGCACAGACCTGAGTGTCTGAGGCCAAGAAAGAGCTCAGGCTGCCCCCGCTTCCTACCCGAGGCAGTGCAGAGCCGTGAGCATCATGTGCGTGGAGTCCAGCGAGTGGATGAAGTTGGGCGGAAAAGCGTTTTTCTGCTTCACCGTATCAGGCTTCCTGCAGCACAAAGAGGGACACGGGAGGAGTTGGGGTAAAAAGCAGTGCCCACCAGGACACGAAGGCAGCTCTGAAGGCCCCAAGGCCTTGAAGCAGCACAGGGTTCCTCTCCTGCAGCGGCTCTCTTCAGCTCAGAGGGATGCCAGGAGCTTCGCCGCACGTCAGCAGGACATTTGGGGACATTCGTCTCCAAAGCACAGAGTGGGGACAGAAGAGGTTCAGTGAAGACCGTGAGTTAACACTTACTGGCTGCTGCCGGAATTCTTCACGCTCAAGTTCTGCATGCTGCAATTCAGCTGCAGGGAGAGAGAACACGGATCAACTCGCAGCACTGCCCAGAGAGCAGCAGCATTGACTGCTGGAGAGGATTACGCCAACGTGCTGCTCCGCCGACGTCCCCCGCTGCAATGCAGGGTTTGAAGGGGACCTGTCCAGGACAACCTGGTTCCCATGACAGTTGTCACTCCCCCTGGCACCTCGCCTGCCTCCCTCCTGAGGATCCTGGCGCATCCATCACCCCTTCCCAGCAACGCGCTGATTCACGGAGCCTTCCCAGAGCGCGAAGGCCAAGGAAAAGGCTCCTGCAGGCGGAGGGCCCCGGCCCGCTCCACCCCTCCACGGCAGCGTCGAGGCAGCCCGGGCCGAGCTGAGTCAGCCGAGCAGCGCGTGGGATGCGAGCGCAGCGCGACTGAATCACAGCGCCCCGAGGACGGCCTCCCGGGGGGAACACGCACCCCAGCTGGGCGAGTGGGGACGGGGAGCAGCAGACTCCTCAGCAACCCGCCCGCGTCTCTGCCGGATCCCGCGGGATACGGCAGCCTCCTGTCCCGTTCGCCGGCTGCCTCGGGGTCCCGCTGCGCTCCCCGCTTCCCAACGCGGCACAGGGAGGAGCGGAGGGCCGTCTTGGCCCCGACGCCAGACACTCACCACCATCGACTTGGCTCGGTAGTACGGCTGCACGATGGGGAGACCCAGCGGGGTCACCCACTCCACTGTCTCTCCCGACTTGGCAATGAGCTTGGCGCTCTCCGTGAGCCAGTGCTTGGGCAGAGGGAAGGGGGAGGCAGGGAGGGAGGGGAGGAAAGCGGCTGTAGTTAGTGGGCAGCTGGGCACATCCCGCTCCCTCCCAGCCTGTGGGTCCTGCACCCACAGGGGAGCTGGGCCCTGCACTAGGCACAACCCCACATGCCCTGCACTGGGGCAGGAGTCTCCTCTCTGGGCTAGGAGACAGCAGAACCATCTCTCTGCATCCCCCTTCCCTGTCTCTGGATGAGGCCAGGGGAAAGAGCGAGAAGGGAGGCAGCAGACCCCTTACCTGGATATCTCGAGTTGCCGAGAACATCTCCTTGATGCTACTGAAAACCTGCTTTACAAGGTAGTGAGACGCTTCCCACAAGTACTCCTGCACAGACAAGAGGCAGAGTGAGAAGGCAGCATAATTGGCCACAAAACAGTGCAAGGCAAAGCGAGAGGAGCAGGGGGAAGCTGAGAGCTCCTCTGTGCCATGGGCTGCTCAAGGCGCATCCACCACAGCCTGTGCTAAGACTGCAGAGGACTGGAGGGTGCCCAGAGGAAGACAGAGCTCATTTCGCTTGGCTCCTTGTCCAATGGCAGGCGGATCTCTGTGCGATGTCCCTGGATGACCAGGAGGCTCCTGCTGCCTCATGTGCCCCCAGCAGCACAACGCAGAGGCAGAAATGCTCCCAGCACCAGCCTGCCACAGCAAATCATCCACTCGGCAAGGACTGCTCCACCGTGGGGTCACAGGACAAGGAATGCAGCAAGAGGGCCAAGTCTCCGAGGGGTCTGCTAGGGACGAGCACCCGTGGAAGGAGGGGCACTTCCAGAGAGAACAGCACAGTCGCAAATCTTGTTCTCCACCCAAAACGCCATCCGAGGCTGCCGTGCCTCTCATTCGGGCACAGGAGGGATGGGGAACGGCCCTACCTGAAGAAACCCCGTGTTTCCCCTCGCTGCATGTGCTGGCTGCCACTCTGCCCACAGAGCCCTCCGCAGTGCTGCACAGCCCAGCACAGGGGTCTCAGTCCTGCTCATCCCTCCACTAGCCGAAATTCAGAGCATAAGGAGAGCGCGAGCAGGAGGGAATCCCATAGAAAAGGCAGCCCAGGTGTCACTCCTGGCTGTGCAAAACGCTGCAAGGAGCCCCAGTGGCTGCAGCAGAGCACAGGTAGCCGCAGCAGAGCAGAGGCCGGGCCGGGTGAGTTACCTCCGGGAAGTCGTCAAACTCCTTGAGACGCTTCTGCATCTGCAGGCGCCCGCCGAAGCGCGTGACGCCGTACACCACGGTCATCACCGTCTGCTTCACCACCTTGCGGCTGATGAAGCCTTCCAGCACCTGGGCAATCCTCACTCCCTGCTGGGCATCCTTTTTCCGGAACTCCTCCACCTGAAAACACACACAAAAACGACACACCACAGCCTAGTATAGTACTTGGATGCTCTCCCTGCTTGAGCAGAGGGGTTGGACCAGATGATCTCCAGCGGTCCCTTCCAAGCTCAACCATTCTGTGAGTCTGTGAGGACAGCGCTCCGTGTCCCTTGGCTGCTGGATGGTGCCAGGCATTACAAGGACAGGGCACTGTGTCTCAGGAGGCAGGTTCTCCTCCTGCTTCTACCACCCTGAGCATAATTTCAAAGCAAATAAACCCTCCGTGTGCCCCTCCACCCCGCGGTGCACTGCTGCCTCTGTCAAATACCGACATCCACGAGGCAGAGCTGGGGGTTTAACACGAGTGCAGTGAGTCCGGTAAGTCTCAGCGCACTTCCCAGCAGGCTGATTTCATATTGCACGTCTTGCCAAGGAAACTGCAGCCTTGGTATCAG
The DNA here is from genome assembly GCA_034781795.1 of Crypturellus tataupa. Taxonomy (NCBI): domain Eukaryota; kingdom Metazoa; phylum Chordata; class Aves; order Tinamiformes; family Tinamidae; genus Crypturellus; species Crypturellus tataupa. The sequence continues at coordinate 767,510 of JAWLRI010000152.1, forward strand.
TGCCAAGGGCTGAATCCCTTCCCGTTCTCCCCACACAGCTCATATGAAGGAAACTCCATCACCTGTGGATCAGCCAGGTGTTACCTAGTGCCGAGAAACATTCTCTGCTCTCAGTCTCTTTACTGTCCTTCTCCTGGATTGAATCCAGGATGCAGAAATCCCTGCGGCTCATAGTTACCTCCGTCCAAGCCAGGACAGGGGTGAGAGATCCCTTATTGAGACCCCACAGTGCCTCACCTGCTGGGCCACCACACTGTAGACATCCTGGGGGACATCGCAAGGCATCAGGTTGACAGAGATGGCACCAATAAGGTCCCGGCCAAGAGCTGCATAGTGTTGCAGACCATTGCAAGAGCCGTCCTGTGAGTGAGCAGAGAGGGAGAGAAAGGAGATGTTAACGCACAGTGGAGCCCTGCTCATCTGCCCTCAATGAGGAGCACAGAAACCATGGGGTCAGAATTATTGTTCTTTCCTTTCCCTCAGGACAGTCCCTGGTGGCCAGGCCCACATCGCTTTATTTCCCTTCTAGCCAGTTTACCTCTCTAGGGATCTCATCACTAACCCACTGCTATCTCTGAGGTTTAAAAGACAAACAAACCAACTGCCTCCCCGCTGCACCAGGAGTTTTCAGAGACATTAAAGCTCCGTGGAAATGCCAAAAACTAGAAAATCTGGAAAATGACAAATTCGTCTGAGACACTCCCGAGCTTACACTCAAAATAGATCTTAGAAAACCCGGGAGGAGGATCAGAGATAAGAAGAGACAGGAATAAGCCAAAGATCATCCAGCAAGCCCACGACTGGCTCTGAAGCTCGGGCTGCGCCGCCGCTGCTCCGTAGCCAGCGGAGGCATTTCTGTAACAGAAAGGCCACGCAGCTCCTGACCCCATGTGTCCCCAGGCTGCAGATACAGGGACACACACTGATCTGTCACAGCAGCCGGCCTGACCGCCCTCCTGGGACCAGGATGAGCCGGGATGAGGCAGGCAGGACCGGAGCAGCGGTGCGAGAGGGGCCTGCTGCTCCCTGCAGCGCTTCGGCAAACACTTCTCAGGAAACCTACTGCTGCCTCGGCCTCCCCCCTGCTCCTCCTGTGCTGGGTTTTCCGTGTCCAAAGGCTGTGGGAAGGATCCACGCAGCTTTCCTCGACATCTCCCTTCCACCCCTGCAGTGCAGCACGTTGGAGAACGGAGAGCACGTGCGGCAGCCTCTGTTCACCGAGTCCCGATGACTCAGGTGGAGAGCGACTCCTGCGTCCTCCGGAGAAGGTCCTTGCTCCAACGTTATTAACTGCGCTCTCTACACCCCTCCAAATGCTCTCCTGATCTTTTGTTGTTGTAACAATGCCATGAGAGCCCTTGGGTTTCGATGGCCTCATACATATTCCAGACCACTACTGGCAGATATCCCCCACACACACACTTCATTAGGGCCATCTGATCTTCTAATGAGATAAATGAGCAAACCACTCTCACCAGGAGAACAATTAATCACTGTCTCCTGCGAAGAAAGGGGATTTATCAGTGCAGATAAATGGCTGGCTGGACGGCAGCTGTACAGGGAGCTGCAGATCTGCTGGGACGTGGCAAGGAGAAGGCACTTAGACCTGGCTAATAGGAGCAGTTGACCTGTCTGGGCTCTGCTCTCCGGTTGGGAAGGGCAGCTGCTTTTGGAGAGCTGAGAGGTCGGAGTGAGCGAGCACACCCGGGACCTGGGCATAGCGCACACGGAATGAGACCCCCGTCACCAAACAGGGGGCACAGTTATCTCTATCCCCCTGCCCTTCTCCACAGGCCCAGTCCTGCCCCCTTTGCTCTTGCAGAGCTCCAGGAAAGGAGCAGGGAAGGTGGCACCGGCACAGCCCTCACCCTGGGGCTGCTGACACCAGCTCTGCTCCAGGCAAAGCAAAGCAAAGCAAAGCAAAGCAGCAATCAACAGTTTTGTTGTCAAACCAAGATGCCCGCGGGCTACACCTCCAATCCTAAGAAAGGCTGGCTGCGTTACACGGCAAATACAGCACTAGAGACCTAAACACGTGCGCTGTCCTGGGGTTTTCCCACTCGCTTCCCGCCCTGCAGTCAGCCCACACAGGCCAGTGACACCCAACGTGCTCCCACCTGGTGAACAGGGAAGTGCGAGACGTAGGCTGCCGGATCCGGGGACCTCGAAGCCTTGGCGATTTCCATACAGCACGCCAAGGCCTGCCAGGGCTCATCCGTCTTCATCCACCACTTCCTGCCCTGGGAACAACAACGTTGGTAGGAGGTGCCCGCGCTCCTCAGCACCCCACACAAGTGGGTAAAGTCAAACCCCTGGGCTCCAGAGAGGTGCTGGGCATTTTTCTGGTCAAAATGACTTTTCAAAATGGCTTTAGGTCAAAATTGATCTCATTTCTCTTTTTTTTCCTCCCTTTTTTATTATACTTTCTAGAAGTTATGCTAAAGAAGAGGTTAAAGTCTCCCTTAAAAGTAAAGAAGACATAAATGCTCTTTCCTTAGAGCATCTGGAAAAATTCTCATTCGAATTTAAGCAAAGATAACCTTCAGGCTTTTCAATTTCGCTGCAGGAGAACTTCTGCAGTTTGCCTAGGACTAGCTGCAGGGTCTCCAAGCCCAAGTTATTTCCCTGTGGTTTAGGGTCCCGCCACATCACCCCGAGAGTCCGTTCCCCACGCACCGTAAGCGGGCGGTCTGCCGAGTCCAGGATGTCCTCCATGATTTCATTGGCGTATTCCAGCCGCTCCTGCAAGGCATTCTTCTTCTTCAGCCCCGTGAGGTTGATGAGGTGGATTTTCAGCCAGTCAAGGCCTTTGGGACCTAGTGGCCTTCCCTCTGCAAAGAGCAGGATGGCCCGGGTGACGTCGTTCCCAAGGTGGTTGAAATAAGGCGGGCAAGGGTAAGTCCTGCCTCGGAAATCCATGTTGTGGGGGAACCAGAACACCTTGTCCCTGACGTGGTTGGCGATGGAAAGCTTGTAGAGGGAATCCATGCGCAAGCTGTGCATTTCGGCTGCCTTCTTCTTGCACAGCATCAACTCGTGCTTCTGGGCCTTGTTCAACAGAGAGGGATTGCTGGGAACAGGAGGCGGCTTGGGGGCCTCCGAGACGGGCGGGGGGATATCCAGCTTCTCATCACCTTTGTCGTTGAAGATGGAGATGATGATATCCAGCACCGGCTGGTTAATCTTCCAAGCGCAGTTACCCAGCTGGTTCAGGGCATCCAGCACCGGGTGGAGGTTCACCTGAGGACACTGATCCAGGAGGAGCTGGTGCTGGACGGCCCCGTCGATGTAGCGCATCAGTCTGGTGTCGTTCAGGATATAGGCACCAAAGTGGGGGGACGTCCAGGGTATCGGGGGGCACAGCATGGGTATGACACAGGAGTTGAAGGTCAGGGTGGTCTCGGAAGCATCTGCCATAATCTGGCACAAGATGGGGTGAGGCTTTACCAGCCCAACCTGGTGGGGGAGAATTAGAGAGCTGAAAGTCAGCGGGAGAGCAGAACGAGCTGGGGGTGGAGTTTGGCAGAGCACGTGGTTAATCAGCGATTACATAACGATCATGTTAAATAATGACACTGCACAGATCCAGGTGCTCCTGGCTCACCTGCCAGCTGTTGCGGAAGGTGTAGATGTGGTAGAGGACAGGGATAAGTTTGGACTCCAGGCGGGGATTGAGGATGTTCCTGGGCACCTTGACAGACTGCACAAGGAGCTCCAGCAGGTGCATGCCCAGGCGCATGTGCAGCACGTAGGGCCAGCTGCAGTCCTTCAAGCTGAGCGAAGGTCCAAAGCCTGTTTCTGCCACCAGCTTCTCCCAGTATTCCCGGGGTAAGTAGTTGTCAGGCTGGGAGGTGAGAAACGGGGTCAGTTAGAGAGATCAGCGAGTTAGACGGGGCCTTAATGGTTCTTACAGCCTCTGCAGCAACAGCTTCCCAGATTCTACCCCTTGTGCTCGCAAGGAGGACAAACACACTCTGCCCAGCCCAATTAACAGCCCCACTCTGCTACTCTGGCTGCCACAAGCCCCGGTGTCACTTCTCTCTCCTGGGTTACCTACCTGGCTATCCTTGGCCAGCAGGTGGATATAGTCCTCATAGACCTTCTGGACCTTCTCCAAGTGGCGGCTGCGCATCTTCCTGTGCGTAATGTATCGGTTGTAGATTTTTGAGCCTAGTTCTCTGGCCAAGAAAGCCAGGGACACTCCTTGCGGAGACAGCGTGTTGATGACCTGAGAAAGAGGAAGGTAAATAAGAACTTAAGGAGGGAAGAGCAGAAAAGCAAAGTAGGTGCTAAAGTCTCCATGTGGGGAGCAGTGAAAGGTGCTGAATCCATTGATGCCAGGTAGATGAATGAAACAAGTCCAGGACAGAGCAGGAGCTTCTCTGGCTGTCAGGTAGAGGAAGCAGAGTGGGCTTGGACTGGAACAACCTGGACAAATTTCAAGGCTCATATTTTGATTCTGCTGGTCCAAATGACACACTGGTGCTTCCTGGTACTCCTACAGTGGTTTGGGAAGCCCAGTTTGGGGCAGGGCAGGCTCCTACCTCCATCATGATGCTCACATACTCCTCATCAGGCAGCAGGCACAGGTAGGGGTAGAGCGCCTTGGACCCCGACATGCTGGCCTTGGACATGTTGGCCTTTGACTTCCGCAGGGCCTGGAGGATGGAGTCGTGCCACTGGGAACGGAGGCCGGCCAGCAGCTCACGCTACACAGAAAAGGGAAGCAAAGCAGCAACGCTGTGACACGACCAGGTCATTGCAAATCTGCCCCCGTCTTTAGGCCACTGACCCCTGCACAGCTCCCAAAGGTCCTGCCAGCATCAGAACTTGAACTGCCCTCCCTCCCTCCACACATGCTGCCTCAGCCTCCCCGAGCTTTACCGCTTTCGTGGCTTGTGGGGTCATGGGTTTCATCGCTTCCACTGATTTGATGGTTATGGTGTTGCTCATCTCCAGCTCCAGCTGCTTCTGGAAGCGCTCCCGCAACTCTTGCACAGTGAAATCCAGCTTGGGGTACGACAGATCCCTCTTCTGCAACGAGTGAGGCAATAATGATCAGGGGAAAACGTGCTTGTTTTCCCAGCTCCCCTGCAAGAAGGCCAAAGTACGAGCCCTGCTGAAGGCCAGAGGTCTAAGGACTCTGCCTGGAGGACCCCAGGGAGTCTGGACTAGAAGACCTTTCTAGACATTGCCTTGTTCCTGTGCCACTTTCCAGCACCCCTGCAGTGCGTGACGTTCATCTCCGGGCCCCCCTGCCAGCCCTTGGCTCATCTGCTGCTTTGCAAGGCTCTTGCTAAGGACACTTACTTGCTAGGAGACAAGGAGCTGCCCGGTGGGTGACTGCACAGGCTGCTGAGCAGAGATCAGATTAAATATTATATATATGACATATTATATATATGGTACACATCTGGGCTGGATCAGAATGCATCCTGAGGACAACTGTGGACACCATTTGCCCAGCTCCAATACCTCCCTGCTCTGCAGAGAGACATCCCTAAGTTCTGTGGCTTACTTCGGAGTAGAAATTCCGGAGCAGCGAAGACTTGCAGGTCTCGGGGTTGGGCGGAGGGGGAAGCTCGTAATCGGGCTGGATCATCCTGATGGCCCTCAGAACCATCTCCTTCTCGTCTTCCTCAAACAGGCACTTTTGGAAGAGCTCATCCACACGGAAGCCGTCGTTCTTCAGCCGCTCTACACAACTGAGGAGTGGCAGATAGGATGGGACTGAATCTGTTGCACGGAGGTGGGGGGTTGGACAGAAATCATCACAAATGAGGCAGCGAACAGGGTTTTTAAGCAGAAGATTTGGCATGGAGAAGCGGAGACAGGTTGGGGATGCCTCCTTTTGAGGATCTGAGAGCACTGATGGGATCAGATTTCTCTTTCCTCACTTTCCCCCTAACCAGTGTCAACTGGACAGATGCGAGATGCACTACACGGCTCAGATCCACCCCACGAGATTCCTGACGGCCACAAAAGGAAAAACCTCTCCCAAAGCAAGGCTTGGGAAATGACATTCACCAAGAAAACGCTCTGCCCTCAGCAGAGAAAATCAATACCTGGCTCCAGACCCTTAACAGCAGCCAGGAGTGCTGCCAGTCTCGCCATGGCAGGTGACCCAGCAGCTTTTCTCTGCACCAGCCAGAGCAGCTGCAGGGGAAAGCAGCAATTCACATTGTCTTGGAAAGGTCCAACAGCCCCTGGGACCAGGACATGCCCCACATATCTCTCCTGGGAGGCCTCCTCCCTTCTGCACACACCTAAATTCATGCCCCGCACAGCAATTGCCATAGGGCTGGCAGGAAGGTGGGCCTGACCTAGCTGAAGTGAGGTCAGTCTCAAAGAGATGTAAAAGCGCTGTAGCAAAGGGCATAAATAGTAAACCAGCAGCAGGATGAATCCAAAGTCCTTCAACAACGTGACTGTTGGACAGCCCGGCAGCAGGACACTGTCCCGTGGGAGCACACAGAAATCTCCTGGCCTTCCGTGCAGACGGAGAGGCCGGGAGATGCTGCCTGGGTTGCAGAGCTGCAAGGGTGGGAGCGCTGCCTCCCAGAGCACAGCCAGTCCTTGGGACAAGGTCACCCGCCTCAGGTTCCAGCATCGATCAGCTTCTCCTCCCCGTGCAGGCAGCACCTCTGCGGAGCAGGCGGCTTTCACCTTCACACACTGCCAGACACTGAGCAGAAAGACAAAAGCTCCTTCACCCCCGAACTCCCCCTTTCTCCCCGCAGCCTGAGCTGCTAAAAGGGAACTTAAGGGGCTGCAGACAACTTGGTCAAGGGGCAGAGAACTGCAACTGGTTCGTGGACACTGTTAGGGGTTTCAAGCAGTACGGGGGAAATCACAAGCAACTGTCAAGCCTGGTCATAAAATTTAGCTACTCCTGCTGCTGCAGGACTGCCCAAGCACCAGGAATGATGCTCAGCAACTGCCTCTAAGCTGCCTTCATGCAACTGCCAGGCTGTAGGACTCCAGCAGCCCTGATCTCTGCTGCGGAACCAGAATCTCCCGCATGCGCTGAGATCTTCCACTCCCCATTCCCGCAAGGATCAGAAGCTGCAGGATTGCAGCCTCCTCCCTCTGCTAAGCAGCAGCCGGAATCTCTGGGATGCAGTGGGGCTGGAATGACAAAGCTGGAGCCCCACCTGCCGGCGGGCCTGGCCCTGTGTTTAGCGACCTTGGAGGAAGGAGGACAGACAGCTCCCAGCCATGGCAGAGATCCAGACCCGGAGCGCAGGTACCCATCACGCTCAGAAAGCAAAACTGGCAAGGAGGAGGTCCTGGCAGCTTTGGGAAAGCACTAAAGCGCCCTTGGCCAGAGGTGCAAAACGCTGTGAATCCTGTTGCTGCTTTATGCCCTGGACATGGCACATTCGGGACACTGGGAACAGGCAAGATGAACAGTCCTGCTTCCCAGAGCCATCCTCCTCGAGAACCAACCCACACCAGCGCTGTCAAAAAGAGCAATTCTCACCATACTCAGGGATGTCACTGCCTGGGAGCAGAGATAGAAGGGGAACCCGGTCTCCCATGCTTAAAGGCTCAGGCCACGCTGCCACCAAGGGCAGGCTGCCACACTGCGACTGTCCGTGCAAACTGGAAGAGCACATTCAAGAGAGGAAGGAAAAGGAGAGCACACAGACCAGCACCAAGCACCAGCAGCTAGAAACACCCCTGTGGTTACACACGTACGGCCTGGGGAGGCTCGCGGTGACAAAGCCACGCAGCTGTGCTGTGCACATCTGCTTGCAGACAGTCCTACAGGCGCATCGCTGCATCGGTGCGAGACCAACGTACACCCAAATCAATGCCAGGTGCTAAATCAGCTCACCTGGCAGATATTCACTCATACACATCTAGAAGCTGTTAGACCCAGGAACAGCCCTGGCCAGATGCAGCCTGCCAGGGCTTCACAGGGTCCCTCTAGCTTCTCATTTTGGGTCTGACATTTTTATTTTGTCCATTATATCTCCCAAAGGGCATAACGGGCAAATCTCCTGGTCACATTCCTTCAGAGAGCTGGGTCCCTGCAAAAAGCAGCTGTTTCTGGTTCAGCCTATAAGGAAGGGCAAATTCTACTTGGAGATGCTGGAGCTATTCCTCAGGGTAGTAAGGAGAGGCAAACAGGAGGGAAAAGCCTAGGAGCAGGAGCGCAGAGCCAAGGGGAACCCGAGCAGGGAGAGGCTGGTAACAGCCCAGGGAGCTGCTCTGTGAGCTCCAAGGGGGAGGACATGGAGCTGTGTCTGGAAGGAAGATTCCTATCATCTTCCACATCCCTCTTCCTTGTGGGATCTCAAGCCCAGCGGATAAGCACAGAGCCCAGGAAAGCGTGAGCCACCCCCATGAGAAGGGGGTCAGAATAGCCAGATGTGCACAGAGAAGTAGCACTTGGGGCTGGGCAGCTGCGTTACCTCCGGATGACTCCGGTTGAAGACCCAGCCCGGCCCATGCACTCCAGCTGTATCGCGTAGGAATCCAGGTTGGGCCTGAGGCCGATGCACTGCAGTTTGAAAAGCAGCTGGTCAATGCGGGTCAAAGAGCCCTGAGGATGAAGAAGGAAAAAGGGCATGGAAGTAGATGCCAGTAGTCCTAAATCACAACTCTTTCCTTTTTTAGGAAAAAATAAACAAGTCTACCCTGATCCCATCCCCTTCCTCCCCACAAAGTCACTTCACAGTGATCAGTAGCCTGATCCAGTAGCGTCAGATCAGCTCCATCCCTCTCTCCAGCTGGTATTTCTAACTGGTGTGTTTCATCACCTAGTTTGGACAGTATCAGATGTCTAATTGAACAGTCCCAAAACTACCCAGCAAGACCTACACTCCCCCCGTCAAAGGCAGATGCCGTGACATCCTTGAGTGCGGTCACCAAAGACAAATTCAGAGACAGAATCTGTCTTTCTACAAGCTCTTCCTCCTGGGCCAGGACACGCTTGCCCTTTGCCACCCAGGAGCCTTGGCCACAGGGCCAAGAGCAAACGTGTCAAGCACAGCAGGCCTCCAGCCCCTACCTTTTTCGACCAGCTACGCATCACTATGTTGTAGGCAGCAACAGTCAAAATCTTTCTCTTCGCAGCAGACCTGTGATACGTCAGAAGGAGCTTCTCAGCCTTCTCCGGCTGCTGCAAGAATTGGAAGCACTCGAGGTTGGAAAGGATGGTCTGCTCAATCATCTTGTACTGGCTCTCCTTGTCCACCGGCATCCTCCGTGGCCTACGTTTCTTTACATCCTCCACCTCTGTCGTCCTGGGCTTGCTTAGCGCGGGGGCACAGGCAGGGCTGAGGCCAGTAGGGCTCTGGTTCCAGGTCGGCGTCACCACAGCCCTCGGGTTCTCGTTGGATTTGGCCTTTGTCTTGCTCTTTGTTTTGGTCTTGGTCTGTTTCTCTGCCAGCTGGGGGGACTCCTCCTGCTCTGCCTGCAGTTGCCTGACGTACATCTCCTTCCTCAGCTTCTCCATCCAGGGCCTGGGCTGGGCCGGTCCCTCATCCTTTCCCTTGGGAGCTGATTGCTCCCCGGCCGGGCCCGGTGCTGCCGCTCGCTGCCTTGGAACACGGCGCTTGTCCTTCCCCGGCGGAGCCAGCTCCGCTTTGCTCACTGTCACCTCTGGGACATTACTGGTTTGGAGCTGCTTCACCCGAGCTTTCAGCACTGCCAGGACACAGAGCAGGGACAGAAATCAGGAGATGCAAGAACCCAGCCCAGGATCTCACCTCCGACAGCGCCCAGGAACGTTTTTAAGAAAAAAAGGCATGAAAAAGAGGGTCCACACAAGGACTTCTTCCCTCCATCTGACCTCCCAGTATCCCTTGGCAGTGGGATATATATAAAGCAACTGCTTTAGCCATTCCCTCTCTGGACTCCATCTATACACAGTGGCACATCCCAGTGTCACTACAAGGAAGGGAAGCATCGAGCTGCTCTCGGGCTGCTTCCTTCGGCCTCGCTCCAAGCACCGCATGCCCTGAGCCCACCCTCTGCTTCAGAAACACAGCAAGTTCAAGGCTGCTCTGTCAGGCCCTGACACTCAGAGGAGACTCTTCAGCGCCCCTTAGAGCTACTCTGCCCTTGGACAATTCATGTCCCCTGTGAACAGGGTGGCCTTCCAGGTCCCTGGGACCAGCAGGATCCATGGGAAGCCCCATACCCTCATCCACACTACAGGTATTTCCAATCCCCAAAATTCTTTATGGCTACACAGAATGGGAAGACTCCTAGCAAGCCTCTGGGATGCTGAACAAGGGATACGGAACAACGTTCCCTACACACCTTCCAGCAGCTCCGTCCTCTCACAAGCGACATTCCCGATTGCCTTCTCCTTGGTGCTGGCAGAGTAGTTCCTGAGGATGCTCCATGGGATCCCTGCACGGGAAGATGCGCAGACAGGGGTGTGAGGAGGCCGCGCTCGCTGCCCCGCGGGACCCCCCACGACACCAAGAGCAGGGAGCACGAGGTGGGTCTGGGCTGTGCCTGGGACAGGGACCCCTTCACCTCTAAATCCTCAGAGGGAGCAGGGCTCAGGGACCTCCCCAGAGCCCAAATCCGCCTCAATCCACCTGGGATCCCCCAGCTCTGCTCCGAGGCGAGTCCAGGATTCCAAGGACCCCCCCCAGCTCCATCCCCACGGCGGGTCAGAGCCACAGGAGCCCCCCCAGCCCCAGCTCCCTCCTCATGCTGGGGGGTGCTGGACCTCGGAGACCTCCCCCAACTCAGCCTTATGGAAGAGCCAGGGACCCAGGAGCCCCCACTGGCCCAGTCCGACCTCTGTGGATGGATGCGGCCACAAGGACCCCCCAGCCCCGTCCCCGTGGGGACACAGGGCCGCAGAGCCCCCCCAGCCTCAGCTCTCTCCTCATGGGGGAGAAGCGTGAGGGCCGCAGGACCCCCCTGCTCCCGCTCTCACCCGCCCCGCGCAGCCGGGCCCCGTCCCCGCCCCCGGGGCCTCCCGGGCCCCGTCCCCGTTACCGGGGCTCCCCG
>JAWLRI010000152.1:779746-791535 GCA_034781795.1 Crypturellus tataupa
GACAGCCCCGACGGGCTCCGGCCGCCCCGGGAGCCGCCGGCGCCGCCCGCGTCGGGCGAGCGGCTCCCGTCGCTCCCGTCATCCCGGAGCGGGCGGGTTGGGATCTGGGATCGCCGCAATGCGCCTGCCAAGGGGCAGCCACGGGACACACGGAGCAGGACACACGGGGCTGGCGTGTCCCAATGGGGCAGACGTCGGGGGTGAATGCGGGGGTCCCGTCCCGGCTCCGGCAGCACCTCGGGGTGGTTTCCGCGGAGCAGGCAGCAGTGCGGCCCGTGGGATTTGAAGACTCTCGCTCATCCCCTCGCACTGCAGGGTCGGGATAGGGCTGCACGGCTGGCAGAGGCTCCCGGTTGCTGGGGTCCGACTGGAGCAAGGAGCCTCTGGAATCCAGCGCGGCTCCCGACGGCGCCCTGGGTGTTTCCACTGTAAAATCCGCCTGGTCCGACCGCATGCCTTTCCGATTAGCGGCTCCGGCGGGAGCACCGCAGCCCGGACACGGCGCTGCCGCCGAGCAGGGGACGGATGTGCCGGGGTTTTGCCTAGGGCCGTAGCCCCTCTGGCTGCGGCCCCGGCTGTGCCCTGCGCTGCACTGGGCTCCGTGTCCTGTCCCCTCCGTGGTGGCGCCCGGCCGGTGTCCCACGTGGCTGTTCTAGTGCGTAATCCCCTCCGTGCATCCGACAACCTCACCTGGGTGTGAGGATGCAGCCGCATGAGCCAGATGTGCGCGGTCATGCCCATGCGCCCTTCATCCAGATGTGCACGGCTGCCTCTGCATCCACCCGCCGTCCAGATGTGCTGTCACCCCCGTGCATCCCCCCGTGCTGAGCTCAGGCCCCTCCACACCCCCCGCGCTGCTCCCCGTTTCCCCCCGTCTGGCTCCGTCCCCCCGGACGAGGGGACACCGGGGACAGGGGGCGGCGGCGGCCCCGGCTCAGCGCCCGCCCTGTGTCCGCAGGCGTCGTGGAGATCCGCTCGGTGCGCGTGGGCGTCGTGGCCATCCGGGCGGTGCACAGCGGCTTCTACGTGGCCATGAACAAGCAGGGGAGGCTCTACGGGTCGGTAGGTCCAACGGGGCCGCCCCGGAGCCGCTCTGCGGGGCCGGCAGAGCAGGGGCGCCACAGGGGGACCCCAAACAACCCGGATGAGAGCCCCAGAGCAGCCCCCGGCTCTGCGCGCCAACCGTCCCCCTCGTCACCGGAGGGGTCCGGACATCCTGCCCGCTCCGTGCGGCCGCCGCTCACCCCCTTCCCTCCCCGCCAGCGGGAGTTCGGCCCCAGCTGCATGTTCCGCGAGCGCATCGAGGAGAACGGCTACAACACGTACGCGTCGCTGCGCTGGCGCCACCGCCGCCGCCCCATGTTCGTGGCCCTCGACGGCCGCGGGAGGCCCCTGCCGGGGCGCAGGACGCGCCGCCGCCACCTCTCCACCCACTTCCTCCCCACGCTCGTGGCCTGCGCCCCGCGCCCGGGTTTGTGTTTACGCAACACACAAAAATGTAAAAAAAAGGGGGTGATTTATATATATACATATATTTTTTTTTTTTTTTTTTTTTTTTGCTATTTATTGTTTTATCTTCAAAACGCCCGTCGGATATTGGGAGAATGGAGGTGGAGGTGAACGCACCGGATCCGCACTGGGACACAGTCCTGCTGCATCGGGCACTGCTGTCACCCCAGTCCCAGCGGCTGCCGTCCCGGTTGCTCCTGCAGCCACTGCATCGCTGTGAGGACGGGGATACAGCTGGAACACGGGGACACGGGAAGGCTCCATCTCGTGTATCCAAGTGAATTAAAGCCCTCCTGGTGGTAGCTGGTCGAGTCTTGGAGCTCGTGCACTGATGGTGGCCACGGGGACGCGGCCCACGCGGCCCCAGCCTGGTCCCGGCTGCTCCCATGGCGCCGCCGGGGCTGCCCAGCTCAGCCGCCGTGTCGCGCCGGGCAGAAACCACCAAACCCGTTCCCCTTCCTACGGAACCAGCTCCCAGGGAGCTGCGTCGGGAGGGCCCGGCCGCGGTGACGCCGCCGCGAGGGCAGCGCCAAGCGCGACCCTCCCGCCGCACCGGTCCCTTCCCTGCCCACGGCTCCCGTCTCGTCCCCCAGCCCGGGCGCAGGAAGCCCCATGGCCCCCTCTGTCCCCTTGTGCGATAACCCGGAGCCGTCCCCATGCCAGGATCAAAGGAGCCATCGCGCTGCCCTGGCTGGGCCGGCAGGAGCGGCCGACACGGATCCGGACTGGGGGGACACTCGGTGCTGCCATCCAGCCCGGTCAGCTCCAGTGGCACCAGGGAACGGCTGGGGACAGCCTCCTCGTAAGGGCCCAATGAGGTCCCCATCCTGGGGACACGTCTGCTGGGGAACCAGGTGGCTCCTCTGCAGCGCCCCAGCCCCGCGCGCTGACAGGACCCCAGAGCTGGTGGCCCCGGTGCCCCGAGGGACACCAGAACCCCGGGACGGGCGATGTTGGTGCCCGCCCGGCGTCCGCGGGGCGCCAGCTCCTCCTTCATTCCACAGCCGCGGTTCTTCCTGCTGCGCTCGGCAACTCGTGGGCCGCGTCCGAGTTCCTGCGCGTGAGTCACCAAAGGGACAGGCAGGAGCCAAACAGGCACCAGGGCCGAGGACGAGGGCTCCGGTGGGGCAGGAACCTCAGGGCCACAGCTCTGCGGGCAGCACGTCGGAACCAGAGGAAAAACGGACCCACCTCTGCGCTGGTGGGACACTTGGAGCCCTTCAGCGCTCATCACGGAGAGGGTCCCACCGAGCACCCAGTTACCCAGGGCAAGGAGGGGAAGAGCAAACGGGCCAAAACCCTCAAGCTTTAAGCTACTGCACAGGCGTTTGCAGGTGCCACGAGTGCCCTGGGAGTCCCAGATCGTCACAGGAGCTTGGCACTGCATGGCACATGGTGCACCAAGGACGGGTTGGGACCATACATGGGAGTTGTTGCAACAGAAAGGACGCAGGGAGGACCAGGAGACAGCAGAAAGGCCCGGAAGGGCGGGCAGTGCCACCCCAAGAGCTTCCCTGGGATCAGGACAAGCGACACCCCTTGTGCAGGTTCCTCATCACCCACCTCGTCCCTGCCAGCCCCATGGAGCCAGGACACACGCGGAGGCAGGAGCCCGTCCCGCTCGCCGCGTCCCCCCAGCCCCGGTTCTGCCAATGAAACAGAGGCACAAACACAGCGGGATGTTTGTCTCTCTCTTCTTTTTTAATCAGCTGTATTTTAAGTAGCTTCGAAATACATTTTTTTTTTCTCCAAAGTGTCATTTTTTTTTTCCTGTATGTTATTTGATCACAATGATATTTGGCTGCTCCTTGCTCTGGCGCACGCCCAGTCCTGGTGTCAAACACACTGGAAAAGTCCATTCGGGCTGTGAGAAGGGCAGGACTGCAATGGGAGAAGGCGTAAAAAATACAAAAAGACCAGGCAAGGGCTGCTCCGAGCTGCAATCCCGCAGGCAGCCACGCATCGCTCTGCAACGCGCATGGCTGCTGGTGGCCGAGGAGCCTGTGACAGAGGTGCCAGCGCGTGCGCAGAGCTCAGCACCGCGCTCGCCAGAGCGCAGCCTGCTGCTTGCCACAAATCATGCATAACTTCTCGTTGAGCCGAAACGTCCATTTATTGAACAGCAGTAATAATTTAAAATTATAAAAACCCTTTCAGTGTTGAGTATCAGAAGGGCAAGGTTATAAAGAAAAATAAATGGGAATTGAGATGGAGAGGGGAAGGATGATCCTCTATCCTGGGTCTATTTCAAGAGTTCACTTTTTTTCCAGTGACAACTATTTTCCCTCCCCAGCTGGAAATCCTGGGAGGGAGGCAGTATTATGACGCTTTCCTTTTAAAGGTTTCAATCTCCAAAGCAGAAGAGATAGTATCCAAAGGGGAGGAGGAGGAGCAAAAGAAAGAAAGAAAGGAATCTCAAATTCAAAACCATACAAACAACCTTTCCATTCAGAATTGCAACCGCTAGCTCAGCACCTTGGGTTTCCCATCCGTGGGGCGCAGCAGCCTCTCGCTGCAATGTTTGGAAGTCCACGCGGCAAAGGGATGTATTAATAGACAGAGCTCTTCCCTCCCCGTCACAGAACTTGAGGCTTCTCGTCTCCGAAGAGCCCAGAGTCTCCATGCGTCTTCAGAACTCAAAAAGGGATTTCTGGGGGGTTCTGCTCCCTCCGCCACCCTCCCCTCGCTCTGCTCTGGAAGCCCCTTTCGTTGCTTATGTTGGCCGGGGAGGAAGGAGGGACAGTGGACAGGGCCCCAGGGACAGAGGGTCGGATTAAGATTCATGAGTTGTTCGATGAGTTTTCGTTACTTGGTGAGCTGGAGGAAGAGGAGGAGGAGGAGGAAGAGAAATTCATCCCTGTGAGTCCTGGGGGGTTTGTGGCAGTGTTTTGTCCGCTTAAGCTTTTCCGGCACACAGGACACGTGTCATGCTTTGGAGAGCAGACAAAAACAAGAAATATGGGAAACAGCATTAGAAACATGGCTAGAACCGCTCTCCTTCCTCTCATCAAAGGCTGCTCGCATTTAGGCCTCATCACGGGTATGAAAATATTTACAGAGAACAGCACCACCAGAAAACGCTCAATTACCACCAAATCCAAGTGACCTGCTTGGACGAAACTAACCTGTTCCAGCCAGGGGACTATGCAGCTGTTATGGAATAGGTGGTTGCAGGGCAACTGTCGGACGTTTTCTCCCACTGTATAGTCTTCTTTACACACAGGACACTCCAACCCAGAGTCTGTATCACAAAGAAAACAGAGCACAGGTGATAAAGAAAGGGATGGCTCTCAACAGGGCTCAGCACAAGATCCCATCACCCCTTCCCCGCGAGTTCTCGTGGTTGACGACTCTCCCACTACTCCAGCCCTACGGATGGGGAAGCTTTTTGCTTTGTGGTTCCCTCCACCATTAACCGATCGCACCATTGCCCTGAATTTCATTGCTTCTCCCCTATTATCATAAGACAGATATTTCAGAAACAGATGTGAGTGCATATATACACATCTGTAACAACACCCTTTCCCCCTGCTTCAAAATGTTGCAGACTTCCATGGTATTAGTAGATAAAATTAAAATCCCAGGAGCCCACAAGTGTCACAGAGCTCCGCGAACAGTTCCCCAGAGGGGACGTACATACCTACGTGTTCCTGCGAGATCTGTACGGTGGGGAGGGCCTGAATCTTTTCTTTGTCTGCTGGTGGTGGTCCAGTGTTTTCAAACTGATTTAGTAACTGAAAGAAAAGGCCATGGAAGGTAGAAAGTAGATGTGAGCTCAGCAGTGTGCAGACCCTGCCGAGTTGCTGGACCAACGTGTTCAAACCCAGCACCCCCTGCACTGTGGGCCTTGTCTCCCACTGTTATCACTTCAGCTGGTTGTTCCCCCCCATCACACCAAGTGCCAACAGTTTTGCAGCACCGCACAAGAGTAGAGTCCATTATAATGTCCGTTTTACCTGTGTAATAATTGCATCCAGGCCGTTTGCACCCCAGGCATAGTCCATTGGATTTGAATGCAAGACTCCCCTTTAAGAAGAACAAGAATAATTAAATTCCACTGGAGTACCAGCAAGAACACTGTCAGAAAGAGCAGTTCAAAATGCAACTCACCAAGGACCTAGTCCTAGGTTTGGTATTGTTGTAGGTGCGATAATTCCATTGACCAGTTGCTGGATAATTCTAAAAGGTAACAAAAATAGGGTCAAATAAGAATCAGTACTGGTTACTTCTCAGCCCAGAACCCTAGCAAGGAAGGAACGGCTAAATACTGGTGCATTGGTGGGGGGAGAAAAGGCAAACCAATTTCCTGTAACAAAGGTAATTACATCTTACAAACTGATCATTCATTCCTAAAGGCAAATTTGAGTAATTTATCCGTAAGGGGAAGATTTCTGATAAAGGTGGCAAAGTGCTCTGCAGGATATTATCAAAGAAATCTAGGTCTTATTCTCCAGCGTTCTCTATGATTTCCTTTCACAATTAACACAACATTTTGGTAATATCATGTCCATTAACAGACTAGTCCTCAAACATTTGTGGGAAAGAGATGGCCTGATTCCAGGCTAACTCATATCAGTGGAAAACTGGGTTCCCGATGCCCCCAAGGCCGCTGGAAACAGTTCTCACCCCTCTAGCGTGGGGACTCCCTCGTGCCTGCCAGCGGCACGCCGCGCGGCGAGACGGGCTCGGGGCTGCCTCGCGCCGTATCTGTGCCGAGACTGATGCTCGCGTTCCCTGCGGTTCTCGGAGTCCCTGTTGTCTTCCGATTGCACGTTGGACCCAAAAGGAAACTCAAAGCTGTCATCGAAAATCCCAAAGGCAAATTGGCCATAGCCCTGTGGCAAGGTGAATAAGTGCTGATCCACATTCTGGGAGGGAGAGAATTCAAGGAGCAGATTGTAATGAGAAGAGAAGCAGCTCTTAGCTTTTCCTACTGGTATTTCTCTAGCCTTCCAGCAAGGATGAGTCTCTTCAGACCCCAAGCAGCTCACAAACCTTGGTTAATACAGGTATCATTGCATACATAGGAGTAGCTTAGTGAGGAAAGGACAACACAGACTGAAACTACCTAAGAAAATAGGAAAGAATCACTATGACTTTCCCAGTTTCTCTGTAGCTGCTGTGTGTAACTATTGCCTTTTAAGTTGAGGCTACTGCACAGCAACATACCTGGACAGCTCACTAAATCCCAGCTTAGCCTTCTCACAACACAAATACGGAATGGTTCTAATAAAAATCACAGTAGACATAATACATGAAGAGATTTCATGTGTAGTATGTGAATGATATTAATACATCCGTCCCTAAATGCTGTGAAAATCCAGGGAACGTTTAATCAACCTACTAATAGAAAACACTTTAGTGGTAACAAAGGAAATGACAGCGAGGACTTACCTCGAAAGGATGCCTGCTCTGCTCGCTGGTTGATGTGGAGGAGCTGGTGGTCTCGTTTTCAGTGTTCCTGAGGAGAACAAAGTGCATTAGTGACCTTCAGAAGGGCGCTACGGAACAGCTTCCCGAGCAGAGGGATCAAGGGACACGATCTTGACAACGAAAGCAGACATTGTACCAGCTCAGTTATAGTACATGCTTTAACAGATTCATTTTTGCATGCAGCCAGGGCTAGAGGGATCCCAGAAATCTGCCAGCCTTCCTTTCTCTTCTGTCCCACCAATCCAAACTCCAGTCCGACCTCAGATGATTTTTTTTAACTGTCCACATCAATCTTCCTTTTGTCCCCCTACAGCCCCAATTTTCCTGCAACTTCATCCATCTCTTCCCACTCTTTTAGATTCTGATTTCACACAGCTACAGGAACTGACTCGAGCACAGTGTCAAGCAAGAATTCCCAGCACAATCCACCTCTAACAAATCAGCTAATCCCCTGGAGCACCAGGAAGAGAAGATTTAAGGTACAAACCCTGACCACTGCAACCCAAACACGCTTAAGCCTAATCTTGGGTCACAGGAATTTCTTTCTAAGTCATGTATTCAGAGAAGGATACAGGGCAGATTATTAGGAAAACCCTAATACTGTTAGGCTTCTGCTTTAGGAGAGCTGGAGGAGCATTTACTCCTCCGTATCCAGCTCTGTACTTTAACATTAAAGACGACAAAAATCTAAGGTTTAAAGATTAAGAGATTCTCCCGTTGTCACATCAAATGACCAGCACAGTTCGGATTAGCTAGGATTGATTTCCAGTCTTTAGTAATGAGATGCAACATCTCCTTTTCAACAGAGAAGCCTCATTTTGTAAAGACAGCTGCTTGCCCAGCTTCACGATTAGCTGGTGGGCAGCAACCCACACCCGAGGGGCCTCCCCATAGCCTGGCCACGTGCTGCTCAGCCCCAGCAAACCCCAAAGCTTGAAGACGTTTCTGCTGCTCGGTCCTCTGTGGCACTGAACCCGAGGGAAGCCTCGCTGCTGAGTCAGCAGCAACACACGTGAACACAGGTCTCAGCCTCAGTGCAGAGTCCAAAGGCTTGGTCAAAATGCAGCCCCATTAGTTCTGTAAACTAAGACACCAGTTCTGCACTGACACACGAGTATCTCTCCATTCTGCAGTCTTTTTGTCAGACTATCTCTGCACAATAACCAGAGCTACAGTGCTCCATGTGGGAAGCCTCTGCCATCATTTTCTCTCTTAAAACAACCCTTTCTTCCCCATGTTTACCAGCAAAGCATGAAACACAGCATTCCCACAGCTCATGTACCTGTAGGTGCAAACTGTGCAAATTAAACACTGTGGAACCACAGTGAAGAAAGAGAAGCCAAACAGTGGTCAGAAAAAAAAAGAATAGTGTATTTTGCACGCAGTGCTGTCTTTTATCTAGAAGAAAGAAAACACAGCAGACTCGTTTGCTCTAGCAATACCATTTGGGAGCAGCACATTACCTTGGCTCTTCGGGAAGTTCTTCAATAAAACCAGATTCACACCGAGGGCAGATATAATCCTATAGAAGAGAAAAGACTGAATGAGGGGAGAAAATAAAAAAAGGAAAAATAAAAAACCCCACCCATCTCATGTAAAAGCCACAGAGGATCTGCAGTGGGATGGGATGGAAAAGGAGCCTGCCAATCCTTCCAAGGCTACTACTGGAGAGGGCAGTTCTGAGGACTGAAGATGCTCGCCAAGGAGCCAGACACACAGGACAATTTCAGAGGAAATTCCCATTTTTCCAGACTACTTCACAGATTCGCTGACTGTTATTCCTCGAGTTGAGTGGGTTTAGTTATAAATTCAGCAATAGCCTCCCGAGCCCACCCCCTCCCAGACCACGTTTCCGTTCATTAAAGCAGGTGGGAGGATTGCAGAAAAAAAATCCTCTTCCCCCATTTACTTCTTAAGAAATAAATTCTGTTCCGATGAAGTCACTGCTCCCAGTGCAGACAGGACACTGCTAGTATAAAAATCACATTTAATGATACTTCCATCATCTATATTATCCAACATAAATGGCAAGGAGAGCTTTCAAAACAGAACCCAAAAGATGCCCAAATCCTTGTCCAGACTAGCGAGGCAAATTATTAAGAGAGAACCTGTTTAGAACATGGCTTTAGAAAGATTTGGATAACACTAATTAATCCTCAGTATAGACAGAGCATTAGCTAAATTCTGATGCAGTTCTCAGTGAAATGAAAGCAAAACCACCAGCTTTCCCAGAAAGGTAACACTAGTTTTTAAATAGCTGGGTGTTTGTTTGCCTGCCCCCGAGCCCCTCCGAAACAGCCCAGACTCTCCTAAGGAAACAGCAGCAAATGGGGAATTACAGTGTGGGCTAATTACAGCGTCACTGTCACTTAGGAAGAATTAAATGGAAAGCTATTACTAATAAAGTCTGGGATTCACAACACAGACTTCAAGGAGACACAAGAGGGTCATTCTGCAACACAAAATACCAGAATTTTACCCTCCCACACTCAACATTCACTACAGAGAGCTAGTGCTGTATTTCTGGCTTTTAATACTGAAGACTGTATATTTAATTATAAACAGCCTGTCTGTTCAGAGGCAGCAGCTCTCTAGAGTTTGCTATTCTGCTTGTCTCACAATTCTCAATGTTAGTGAATAATTCCCACTTTATGATCATACCAGCATAGTGAGAAGAAACTCAGAACGCTTAAGATCTTGAAAGGAAAATACTTGGCTTTTCAGCAGGCTGTGGTCATTGCGCCTGACAAGAAATGATCCCAAATAGCCCAGCAGGGTTGGCCAAGGAAGCGACGTATCCTGCACTGTTGGGGCGGAACCACCAGTGCGGGCAAAACAGAACCACCCCAAGACCCAGAACTCAATTCTGCTCCAGCTTAACTCAGTCTGCTAAAGATTTAAGAGCCTATAGAAAAAACAGAGCAACCACAGCACAACCAGAACATTCCTCCTACCACCAGCCCAGTTCCCTTTATTTCCACACTCTAAACAATCTTAATAGATCCCCAGAAAGAAGAGGGGACGGGTAATTTTGCTAAGCCACAGGGATCCAACACAGCACAAATGAGAGCCCAGCAGAGCAGAGCAGCCCTGGGAATCCCTGGATATCGCCCCGCCTGCCTGGGAAGACAAGGAATTAGCAAAGCACCATCCAGGGATCCGTCCTAGGGAAGGACGCAGGGAAGTGGCCGCTCCCACACAGAGCGTGTTGGTGTACGGTTGGGAAATAACGAGGTTTACAGAATTCACACAATGTTCGAGTTCAAGAACATTCCTACATCATCCCAGCTGCCCTCGGCGCTGGTTGCCTGTGCACCAGGACAGCTGTGATGAGAACAGCGCGTTAAATCCATCCCCGCTGCCGTTTAAATGAGCCCGTGCTGTTTTCCCAACATTTTAGCTGTACGCAGCTGGGACAAACCATTCCACCAGCTGCTCTTGAGAACACCAAGCGCTGGGTTTCTCTCCACTCTCCCGTGCAGCCTGGACTTTTTTTTGCTTACGGACAACTCTGAACAGGGTCATCAGCAAATTCTTCTGCAGCTGGAACAGCCCGACTGTCAAAGTTTGTTGTTTCTCAGCCCGTTTGAGCCATTCTTTTTGCAGCACATGCCGCGACATCTTCATTGCTGGCACTCAGACTGCGATGAGTAAAGGAAACCAAACTGACTTGGATCCTAAAGTTCATTGACTACCAGGTAATTAAACTCGAGGCCACAACGAGAGCCACCTGCTCCTACCCCTGCTGCCCGGGGTGCTCTGCAGCTGTGCCCAGGTCGAGTGTTTGCATAAGGGTGAAATAAAAGAGGGTTTTTAAACAAAGATAAATGAACAACGTGCCAGGATCCAGCCCTCAGGACCCCAGCACTTGCCCTCGACAATCTATTTAGCAGGCACACGTCACCAGTCTTGTCCTCGCACCGAAACACAACTTGTTAGACGTCGGTAGATGCCAAACACAACTTGTTGCCATCAAGGTCAACCCTCACCTTGACCAGTAAAACCGATAGAGGGGATGAAAGGAAAAAATATATGTCACAAAATAAAATTCACAGCGAAGGCTAATTGATTGTTCTGGTAGGGACACATAGCTCACAATTAAGCTATGGCTTGACGTTTATAATGAAACAAATGTTAAAATGGGCGGCGGTGGGGAGGGTTATTCTAACAAGAAGTTGCCAAATAAAGACAAATAGGACAAATAAAGGCTCAGAAACCGCAGCAGGGCTTCTTACCCTCATAACCAGACTGAAAAACCTTACAACATTCGCTAGACTAGCAACAGAAAGCCCAGCCACGACCAACACAGCGCGTTATTTTCCAGCAGCCGGTTTTCCTTTCACACTCACCAGGAAAACGGGAGCCTTGCCAAGCCGGCAGCAAGGTGTTTACCCCGTGACTACCGCGCCGCCGACCTGCACGGCCGCATCGCTTGCTGGAAACCCCGCGCGCGCGGATCGTTCGTGCCCATTCCCCTGCCTTAGCGATACCAAGCACGGGGCCTTTCTGGCGGTCGTTAAAACCACAGGGAAAAGGACAAAAAAAGGGAAAACCTCCTGCTATCGCGCAGGGATCCAGGGTGTTGCGCACAGAGGAGCTTGCTCGGCTCGCGGGCTGTCCCGGGATGAGCTGTGAGCACACGGAACGGGAGAGGCCGTGGAGCGGGACGGGCGGCCGCGCGCCCTCGCCCCGGGGCAGCTCGCTCGGGCCGGGTCTCTGCTCTCCGGGACGGCCTCAAGTCGGTGCCCGGCGAAACGCGGCCGCCCCAGGGGCTCCGCGCGCCCGCCAGACCCTCCCCGGGAGCCGCCTGGGCGCCGGGAAGCGGAACGGGGCCCCGCGGCGGCCTG
>JAWLRI010000152.1:818567-843753 GCA_034781795.1 Crypturellus tataupa
AACGCCCCGTCCTTAGCGCGCCCGGTTCCCGGCCGCGCCGCCGAGGTCGCCGCGGGCGCTCCCCGCGCTCGCGCCGGCGCCGGGTTAAAGTCTCCCCTTTTTACGAGCCAGGAAGCAGCTTTCTGGTCTCCCCTGTTTCGATTGCCCCGGCGCTCCGGGCCTCCTCCCTGTCCTGGCGCCACTGGGAATTCCGGAAGGGAGCGGGTGGCAGCGATGTTGGCTGTTCCCGCCCGCCCGCCCTGCCACCAGGCGGGAGCTCCCGGTGCATCCCAGGGCATCCCATATGGTGCTTTGGGGACAGCAGGACACTGGGAGATCCCAGAGGTACCTCCAGGCCACCCGACCTCTCCGTGCGTCTCCCAACGTCTTTCCTTCTCCTATTGCAGGGCCAGTGGGATCCAACCTTCGCTCCAGAGGTCTCCGGTGACGCAGAAGCCTGAGGCAGCACCCCGGGAAGCCCAGGAAAGGCGGCGGATAGTGGATGGTGACTCCTCCTGGAGATGGACCGAGTCACCAGGCACCTCGTCTTCCAGACCCCGCAGACTGCTCCCAAGCTGGACTACGGCGAGGGCGACGACGACGTCTTCGGCCCCTCGCGACACGGCGTCCAGAGAGTGGAGAACGGCTACGAGTGGAGATTCAGGTCTAAGTCACCCTCCAATTTCCTCGATGGAGGAAGAGACGTGTGGACGCCCTCCCCAGACAGGGACACCAGGCTGGAGGTGCTGAGATCGGCGGATCTCTATGACCTCAGGGCTTACAAGGGCGAGAGGAAGCCCTCGAAGCTCTATGGGGAGGATGAGGAGGAGCGCCGGGTGCTGCCACCAAACCTGTCACCCCAGAAGGCCAAGGAGCTCGAGGACGAGAGGAGGGAGCTCATCCGGAGCCAGGCGCTGCGCAGGAGCGGCACCACGGCCGAGAAGTGGAGCTCCATGGACGAGCTGAGCTCCATCCACGCGGGCGGCCAGGCCGAGGGCCGCCACAAGGGCAGCTTCTCCCCCAGCTTCGCCGTCTGCTTCGACAAACCTTCCCCGGGGCGGGCGGCGACGCCCGTTGACCCTGAAAATATCGACACGGAGCAGATCAACTTCTCCGCAGCCCGGCAACAGTTCCTGATGCTGGAGAAGACCAACCCCGGCTCCCTGCTCAGCCCCGGGCAACAAATTGCGTCTCCAAAGCCAGAGGTGGTGACAAAAGGGCAGGAGTGGCGGAGCGCCGAGATGGTCATGCCAACGGCCAGGGCTCACAGCAGCCTCGCAGCATCCCAGTCCGCCGGGAGCGGGTACCCGGGATACAGCACGTCCTACAAGGCGCCGGCGAGGGAGGACGGCTATGGGAGAAGGGCCGATACGGAAAGATCCCATCTCACCGTGCGAATATCCAGCCTGCCCAAAGCGTCGTCCAGGGACGACTTGGATTCCGGCTTGGGCGAGATGTTCGCCGAGGGCAACGCGGGCTACGGCAGCGACGGGAGCGCCGTGGAGGTCTTGGAGACGCTCGCGCCCTCGAGGGCGGGCGGCGACGGCCCGGAGCGGGGGGCCAAGAGCAGCAGCGAGACGCCCATCGAGCGGGAAATCCGCATGGCCATGGAGAGGGAGGAGAACCTGTGGAAGGAGAGAGGCATCGCGCGGCCGACGTCCAGCAGCGAGCTGGTGGAGATCCAGACCAAGCCGCTGCTCTCCGTGTCCCTGTCCCCGCTTCCAGGCAGGAAGGGGAAGGACAAAGGCCGCACTTCCTTCTACGTCCAGCGGGAAATAGAGCAGGAAACGAAGCGCGAGGAAGATCTGAAGAGGGAAGGGAGGCTGCGGGGCACCTACGACCGGGGCACGGCGCAGGAGCTGGAGCAGCGCAGGAGGGTGTTCGAGCACGAGGAGCCGCAGCCGTGGCGGGCGGGAGAATCCCGCGGGAGCTGGGTCAATGGCTCCGCGGCGGAGCCGGCCCCGGGTTATGGCCTCGGCGGGAAGAGGAGCCCGGTCTACACGGTGAATCTGACCCCATTCCAGGCCAACCAGCCGCGCTTCGTGGCCACCGCCGGCGAGCGGAGCCGGGATGATCCGCACACGGACGCCGGCGCTTCCGCCCGCGTCAGCAACTGGGCGAGAGAGGATTCCCAGGCAGGAAGACTTTCCGGCTCCACCCCGAGCGCCGCGGACACGGCCGTCCTGCGCAGGGAATACTTCTCCTTGCCCTTCTGGAAGCCCAGGGTCTCCTTCGCGGACACCATGGGCACGCAAAGCCCCGCGCGGAGGGAGAGGGGAGCGGATGGCGGCCGCGAGGAGCAGTACTCGCTGCGCACCTGGAAGCCGCAGACGTCGGCGCTCATCGACGAGGAGATCCGGAGCGACCTGCAGCGGGAAGAGGAGCTGCAGGAGCAGCGGCGGCGGTGGCGGCGGCTGGCGGGCGAGGAGCGCGCGCGCTCGCCGCTCTCCTCGCAGAGCTCAGGTAGGGAGCTGAGATGGGGCCGGGGCTGCCCAAATCGCAGCGTGGAAACAGCCCTGGGTGCCCGAGCCGACAGAGGTGCCCGTGGTGGGAGCCTCACGGCCTCGATGGGTGTCCTGCGGCCTCGTACTCAGCAGCTCCTTCTCTTGCAGCTGCCTCGGGTGCCAGCGGCAGCTACTCGGTGTCGGGGTCCCCGCTGCCGTCCCCGGCCTCGCACCACGGGGGAGTCCTGGCGCTGGCGTCCGCGTTCACCCCGCTGCGCGTGGCCGGGCCCGCGCCGGGCAGCGCCGAGGCCCTCGAGTCCGGCCGCTCCGGCCACTTCGACGAGAGGAGGCGGCGGGTGAAGGAAGACGGGAAGGTGAGGGCTCCCCGGGATGCGTTCCCAGTATGGAGAACCCCCTCGCGCTGACCCGATCCCGGTGCCGGTGCCGGTGTCGTGTGCTCCATGCAGCCCGGCCGTGCCGTGCCGGGCGCCCCCACGGTGTCCCTGCCGCCCTGCTCGTCCCTGACCGTTTCCCCTTCTTTTCGCAGTACGCAGGCATCGAACCCGTTGACAAGATCAACACGGAGGTAACGTCCCTCGCGCACTCGGTGCTCCGGGTGACGCTGGGAAGCGTCTGCCCGTTATCCTGGGATGGAAGGGATGCAATGCCTTGGGCATGGGGACAAATCCGGCTTGTTTTCCCCATGCCTGAACCTGTGGCCATGCGGAGGGTCAAAGCAGACAGGTTTTGAGGCTGCTTCCTGATCTAAACACTGGGAATTTCTGGCTGGGAGGGAAGGATGTGCAAGGAAAGATCCTTTATAAATGCGGATCTTTATTTATTTATTTTAAAATGCGTGCTTTGCTTTCGCCAGGTTGTGGAGAGCACCAGGGTGATCCGTCACAAGAGCGACATGGCCAAGCGCTGGGAGGCCGGGCAGTACGTCAGGGACGACGAGTGAGGCCGCTCGCGGGGCCCGGGGCAGCGCCGCGGCCGCCAGCGCCGCCCTCCGCTCGTCCCGTCTTGGACCCAATCGGCACAAAATACCCGATCAGTTCAGCGCATGGGGGTCCTGGGAATCCGAGACTCGGAAATCACAAATTCTGCCCATTCTCTGTATAAGGATGATCGTTCCAACGCATTAAACATCCTCCTGGGTTTTCCCTTTGAGGGGAAGTAACATTATTTTTTTTGTAAAGGGCGAAAAGCAGAGCTCTTGCTTTTAATCACTTCTTCAAGGAGACATGAATCAATAGAAATCAAATGGTAATTTAACTCCTTTCTCCCGAGAAGCTGCATCTCTGGCTTACAAAGGAGATGTTTTATTTCTAAGTGGTTTTAGGGTTTGGGTACCACAGCACCACGCATCGCCGGGGAAGGCGCCTGGGCTGACCGGTGCCTTTGGATCAACGGGAGCATCCCGCTGGGAAATCAGGGGTTCTGATTTAAGTCCTGTATCTACCGAGACACAGTGATAGGTAACATATGCATATTTTAATGCTGTTGTGTATTTTGCTAATTTATTAAAGAGGCGTCGTTCCCCTCGTCCTTTCTGTCCCGTTTTGTTTGTCCAAATGCTCATTTGGCACCAGCGGAGGAGGGTGGCCAAGGGCACTGGAAACCCGGCCACTTGCAGGGACCCGTTTGCCTCTGAGCTGAGCCCGGTGCTGACCCAGAAGGGCCCCGGTGCCAACAATTGCATCGCGCAGCGGAGCTGAGATCCGGAGCACGGGGACGGGAGCGCTGCAAGGACAGGGAGCGGCGTGGTGGCCTTGCAATGTCCCTGTCACTAGATGGCTCCCGGCGAGCGGCGCAGGACGCCGGGCAAGGGAGGCCCTGAGCTGCTCGCGGTCACACATGAATCATGGCCCAGGCATCTCCGAGTGGCTTTGGTGGCCCCTAAGCGAGGCTGAACCATCAGGACCCGGTGGCTCGGAGCAGCAGCCCTGCGCGGGACGGTGCCGCGCTCGCCCCAGCTCCGCGCACGGGCAGTGACACGGGGGAGCAAATGGGGGACCTGCCCCGGGGACTGCTATGCACCAAGGTCCCTTCTGCTACTTCCCCCAGCTCTCTGCATGAGAGATTTTTTCCTCAAAAAGAGGAAAAAAAATGGTTTTTGGAAGCCCTTCAGTGCTCACGTCTGTCCCCAGCACAAGCAGCCGGTCCCCACGGGCCGGAGCGCAGCCGGGTCCTGTGCGGGGAGGTGGCAGCGCCACCTCCGTCACCCCCGGTCCCTGCAGCACTGGGGGCCTCATGTCACCCCTGGGGCAACCTGTGTCCCCCGGTGCGGCCAACACGAGGACAAGGGGACACAGACCCACCGCTCCAGCGCTCGACCGCAAGGTCCTCTCCATTGCAGTTTGGTCTCTGTTCATTTTTGCTCTTGAGATGTGCGGAGGAAACCGTGTGTTTAAGTGTTTATCTTAAGCGTTTCTCTCTAGTTCCGCTACGGCTCTGCGGTAAAGTGCAGAGGCAGCTGGAATTCCACCAAATACATGTGTGCAAATTTCTTTAATTTTCAAAAAATCACATTACGACTGCCTTTAGTCATTAAAAAAGGAAAATCTGGTTAATCCATAGATCCTGCACAGGAGTTTTCTGCAGGAAGCTGCCAGGTGCAGGGACTCGGTGATGAGCGGAGCTGCTCTCTGCCCATCATTAACACCCAATAAAAAGGGGCCCTGGGCACATGTCACCCTTTGGCTCCTGCTTGGCTTCTTTTTCAGTGTAAAATCTTACATGGAAGCTCCTGGTGTCAGTTGGCAACAGGTAATTTGCTAATTATTTAAAATAATGGTTATGGTTTGAGCTGCTAAGATAGGCAATGGGGAAGAATCAAAGTTTCTGAAAACGTGTCCTTGGTGTTACAAAGCAAAATGGTTCTCTGGTTGATTTTATTAATTAAATCCTCGATGCTGGCTAATTTAGCAGATCCACGTAGGATGCTGCTCATTTGTAGTGCAATCAGCTGCACGCTTAGCTCAAAAACACTGTAAATGTGATCTGTAGGTGTGAAGGGGGCAGGTAAGGGCCTCTCCCCACTCCTTGGGTCCTACCGGTATCTCCAGTGCTCAGGGCGCAACTAAAACTCTGTTCTCTTCTCTACCCGTTTGTTTCTGAGCCCCGCGCAGCGTGAAAGCCCCGGGGCGGTGGGTCCTTTTCTGTTCGACAGCAGGGCCGGGTTTTCCTGCCTCGCTCGTTTGGGCTGCGTCGTCGTCTCTTTAGAACACGCACAGGGTGCTGAGGAAAACATTTTATTGGGAAACGGCAACAATTCCATCCAACAGCTTGGTTGGATGGTAGGGAATATACAAGTAGCATGTGGATAGCTGAGAATGGTTAAGGGTGTCTACCAGAGCCTCTCTTGAGATGTCACATTGAGCAATTTGGAGAAGATGTGAAAACTGTCAGCCTTTTTTTATCACTCTTTCCCCCCCAACCCCCTTTTTTTTTTTTTTTTTAATAACTTAACTACCTCAACTTTCTAAATCTAAAAATCTTTCACCAAAGAGAAATGCCATAAACCATGTTGAGAACATTCCCATTTGCTATGGATCAGCCGATGCTGCTCTCCTCCCACCCTTTGTATGGTGCTAGCGCAATGGTGTCAGCCCCTGGATATGGATGAATGTAGCTCTTGGCCAAGGTATTCACCTGCTGCCCCCTCCATGTCAACATCATTTTCTAATATAATTTCACCAATATAGAATATTAATTTGTATTAAATAGGAGAATCTTGGATTTCACGTTTGTATTTCATTTATGGAATTATCTATTTAATTTAATAGGAAGAATAATAGAAGCTTTTCTCTTAACCTGAAAACTAAGGTGGTAAGAAATTTGTAGCTGACTTTATGTTCTTACAGGAAAACAGAGGATAGGGTTGTTCTCTCAACCTATACTAATCATTGCCACATAAACCTTTTGAAAGCTACTTTAAAACTTAGAGAAAGTGGCAAAGCAGAAACTAACACTTCTGTTTCTTATGCTTCTTTTCAGTTCCTTTGACTTGCTGGATAATAACCTTCATGATCTTTTCCATTTTGGCTTTTGTCAGCGATTTCCTACAGTACCAGATCTGGTCCCACACGGAGCACAGAGGTTTGGGAGCCAGGTAGAGTGGGTCATAGTCATGGAGCATATCCAGCGGCCGCCTTTTGGCATATTCCTTATAGTCCTGGACTGGGCAGTTTTCGGGATTATTGGGCTTGGCATAGATACATGCAGTTGTTTCCCCTGTGTTTCCCTCTGCCTCGAGCTCATCCCTCCACTCCAGGTATTCCAGCCCCTCCTCATTCTTTTTCAGCACAAGCTGACCCCAGTACAGATTATGATTCTGATTATGTGTATTTGCCCCAAACCCCCTAATGATATTTATGAGCATGAGATGCAGAATACCTTCAGGGTGTGTGTGACTTATTACCCCCTTTTTATGAAGATTTTCCACATCTCTATCTGTGAGGGTCTCCAAAATGTGCCAATCTCTCGCCCTCTCTTTCTGTGTTAGTTGCTGACACTTTTGTTTTAAGGCTTCTTGGGATGCTCTGAACTCCATCCCTCTAACCATGTTGTACTCGTACTTGTGATCCTTGAGGTATCTGTCTATGCTGCTCTGGAAGAAGTACAAAGAGTTGGCAGAAAACTCTGTGCCATTCTGCTTCTTTGCATTGCTGTAGAAGGAGGCCAGGTAACCATCGAGGTCATTAGGTGGCAGGACAAAGATCTCACGCGTTTCAGAAGGGAAATGCAAAGTCAACCAGTCTCTGAACATTTTTATGTCACCAGCGTTTCGGCTTCTCTTACTCTCCCACCTCTTCAAGACATCTGAAAGATAAGACAGAGCTTTGAGGATGGCAAGAATTAACAAAGGGATCAATGAAATATAAGGAGATACAGGGAAATGTTCCCCTTTCTTTTACAAATAGTTCAGAATGGGACTTTCATGCACCTCTTTAAAGCTTTGGTTTGATTGGTGGTCTCAGCAAGCTAGTCCAGTTGTTATCTTAAAATACTGCAGCTGGACTGAGGTGGATTATACACAGCTCTGCTTTGCTTTGGGAGATTGTTATTGACTGGTCTGTGAGAGATGAAGAGTTTGCAAATCAATACATGGGGAGGATTCACAGGAGCCCTAAGTGATTTATCTTGCCAGAAACAGCTATTGCACAGACACACTCAGGTGAATCCTCAGGAGCTTCTGATGAGAAATGCAGTCAATTAAAGAAATAGTCTAATAACATCTTTTTAAAAAAGGAGGGGGGAATTCTGTGCAGTTGTGACTCTGTATGGAGTAAAATGAAAGACCAAAGCTTTCCAAATGAGTAGTTAAAGCTGAGCCACTGATGGATAAACCTCAGTAAATGGCATTATCTATTGAAATGTTGATTGCTTACGGTAGGAACCTTTTAGTCCCTTCTAGCAGAAACAGTGTGCTCCAAGTGAGATGCATTTATTCACACACTACAGGACAGATTTTGGCAGTTATATGAAATTGCCCTCCCCTAACATTCTGGAAAAGCAATTATTAAAATGCACCCCCCACACCAACAAACCCTTCCAGGAATAAAACTCCAGGCTCTCACTTTTGTCTGAAGACATCACCGGTGGATGATCTGAATTCTTGTCTGCTGGACTCGGTGAGGCTGAAACACGAGGTACACGCTGAGATCCTAATGGATTACCCTCCTGAATAGGCATTTCAACAAGGTTCCTAATTAAGCTTATTTCTGATGTGCCACGCTCAGGAGAGCTCAGCTGGAGCTGCTGCTGGGCATCTACCGTGGCTTCAAACTCAAAGAATGTCACAGAGGAAGGGGACTCTTGTTGATCCTTTGCTTCAACACTGGAAACGGGAACAGATTTGAAATCTTCTTTAGAACCAGAGGAATTCCTTGCTTTAGAAGTCTCATTTTGGGGCTCGGCAGGATTAAGAGGAACTAACTTCCAGCTGCTTTCCAGGCTCCTCTGGTTGACGTCTTCCAAAGCCTCCTGCAAGCAAGGAGTTGATGGTGGCTTCTCCATGGGGGCACAGCCACACGTGTGGGCGGCTGTCTGCATGTTAATGGCTGTCTTCCAGTTGCGATGCATTTGCAATTCTACCTCAGCAGCTACTCCTTTGATTTGTAATTCTGACAGCATACTCCAGTTGATTCTGTCTATTTGGTTTTCTGCATCTGAGGCAAGCTGTTCTTCATCAGAGATGATTTGCAGATCTTCATTGTTTTCTAGCTTCACCTTATGTAGGTCAGTTTTGACTTCACTATCAGGTACTGGGAAACGCTGCTCTGCTGCAGACTGGGATCTCATGGATTTATTGGTTTTTGGAGTGATGGGCGTGCTCTCATTTTTTCTGAGTGTTGTTGGTGCTTCACCCGTTACGTAAACAGTGTCATTTTTGTGTGGAGTGACCTCTGGAGATCTGCTGCATGATCTTGGGGGAATGTAGTCTCCTTTAGCCCTCTCAAAGGATGGGGTTACCCTGAGCCGCTTTTCATGTAAACTGGGTTCCCCCGATGACATCTCATAGGATAGAGCCCTCTTTCTCTCTTCTGCAGCTTCCTTCTCATCTCCACTTCTCAAGCATAGTTTTGCACAAGACCAGTGATATGCGTGTCCAACACCACATATCCACAGAACGGAATTATCCTTGCTAGGATGACCCACGTTCTGCCCATTTTCCAAGGTTGGGATTTGACTGCATATAGTTCCGTGAGTGTGGGCCCATGTCACAAGATTAGAGAGATCCGTGCAAATCGAGCTGATGTCGCTGCCTCTTCGGTCACCAGCATTCTCATTCTGAAAAAAAAAAAAAGAAAATGAAATGAGGAAATGACTTGGGTGGAAAAGAACACATATAAAATGACCAGCCTGGTCATTTGGAAACCTGAGACTGGTTTCCAGTCCAGTCTCAATGGATTGATAATTCTAAGTTGGTGAATCTTCCAGTGAGGCTTTTTGAAATGACTTGTTCATACTTAAAAGGCTTAGCCTGCCTTAAAACGGACAGGGTAATTTGTGAGCATGATGAATCTCTATGGTGCACAGATGCAGCCTCTGCATAGGGGTGGGCTCTGGGCCTTACCCGAGCAGCGCAGCTGAAGCTGTCACCCCCGGCAAAGCTGCAGCAGCTTCCACGTGCCCTTGCTGAGCCCCAGCCCCACTCAGATCAACGCTCACCGCCTCACGAAGCAGCTCAGCGGGTGGAGGTGACTCACAGCACTCGGCAAACACGAGGCCTGTGACCTGAGCAAGGCTGCACCCGGGGCCACTTCCCAGCTCGTGCGTGGAGGGCAACAACGGAGGGTGCTGGGAAGCGGCACACGAGCCCCTCCGGCTCCTGCCTCCCCACAGCCCCCGTGGCTGCTGTTCCTCTGGCTGCAAGGAAGGGGATTTGACACATGGGGCAGAAATCTGCAGGATGCTCTTCTGAAACTGAAAAATGGACCTTGCATCCACAGACCTAAATAAACTCATAAAAAGACCTACGATATTCTCATACTATAACTGATCCTGCTAGAAAACCTTGTCTACGGCATTCTTTATGCTACAGAAGGCCAGTATAGCCAAATACTCACCATGCTGCTGTCTTCTGTCTTACTGAATGTGCTTTCAAGTGGAGTTCAGTGACTGACTATTCTTTCCTTCTTTTTTTTTCTTGACTATTCCTTCCTTCCTTCTTTCTCAGAACCTAAAATAATCATTGTGTCTGTGCATAAATACACATATATATTTTAATTCTGGCTAGCAGATGCAGCCAAATTTTTCAGTATTTGGCCCACAATGAATGTCACGCTTACTAGCGTGAGCGAAGCTCGAGTGGACTGTATACAGAAATGCTACTTGTGTAAATATTTGTAGGATTGCAACACACCAATGCTGAAACAAAACATAAAATTTGCAAATAACCTACTTTTAAAATCCTCCCTAGATGGTCCCTTGCACAGCATTTAATGCAGATGACTGTTTGCAAATTTGTGTTTGCAGAAACTGGAGTAAAAAATGTTTTTAAACTGGAGTTGCAGAAATGGAAATAGTGGGAACAGTGAAGTGAGTTGAGGTTTGGAAATTTCTGACTTCCAGACTTTCAGAAACCTTAAAAATAGATAATTTCCTAACTGCAGCATTTCTTTTTTTTTTGCACGGGTAACTTATGTTTACCAGATACTAAAATATGAATTTTCTCCTCCTCTTTGAAAAGGTAAATGCAGCAGTGTCAAAAGTCATCGCAATGTCTGTGTGACAGAGGGGCAAGGGGTGACACAAGTGCCAAGTGGCACTTGCCACATGTCGCCGGTGCGGCCTGCATCTCCAGGTCACCGTGGCAGTCTTTGCTCCAGGGGTTTTAGGCTATTTTTAATTAAAGTTTTGCATTTGGAGGAGGTAAAGGGCCAGGCCTGGCTATGGGAATCTGGTCTCAGCGGGATCCATGGGCAGTTCTGGTGTCCTGGCTGGCAGCCAGGGCTGAGGGCACCTAAAGGCGCTTTGCTGGATGCAAAGCCCAAAGCCAAATGCTTGGGCAAAAGCTGCTCCGTGCAAGAGGAAGAGCCACGAGGTGTCCGGGACAGGGCAGGGCCAGCACCAAATCCCCAGCAATTACTGACTCTTCTGCAATTAGGCAAAGCACAGCCCTAAGTGGAAAGGAGACAAAAGCAAAATACACAAGAAATTCTCTCCCTACCCTCAGGAGACAGGTCAGGGCACTAAACACTCCTTTCAAAGAACAAATTGCAGGTCAAATTCCCTCTCGCCAAGTCAGTTTTACTTCCCTGTGGAGAAGGAACGGTGGAGGCAAGAGCTGCCTTTTGGGGGAGCAGGGAGCAAGGCCCCCTGCACCGAGCACCTCTCCCTGGGTGCCTTTCTGTGCACCCAGCATAAGTTTAGCCTCCAGTGCTTTGCATGTTTTGCATATGCCAGCTTGCTAAATACATGCAAAGCTCGGATTTTCAAAGCGTTTTCTCAATCAAAGCCTTCCCTTCCTTCAAAAAATCCCTCTAAACATCTTCTAGGGGGAAAATATGTGTTTAAAATGAGCTTTAAAGCAGGAAATGTGTGGCCTACTGCAGGTTTTACTTTCAGCACGGTCTCCTTCGCAGTGAATCACAGAAAAGGGGGCTGGAAGTAGCCTCCAAGGGCCGCCCGCTCTGCTTAGCCTTGCAAAGCTGGACCCAAACCCGTGGGAGAGCTGCTGCTGCTTGTAGAAATCCAAGTTTTATGAGTTTAAAATGAGTAATTTCTCCCTAATGGGCCGGTCAAACGAAAAGAAACGTAGCTGGTGCTTGGGGTTGGTGTGGGAAAGGGTAACGGGACGGGAAGCTCTGTGTGGTCACAAGGCCACGAAGTCACTGACGTGGCAGATGGACTCCCTGATTTCTATCGCAGGCGCTTTAAATGGAATGCTTTTATCCCGCTTTATCTCCAAGCACATGTCTTCCTTTTCCTGATCTCTTCTGAAAAGCCTTTTTCTTTTGATATTTAGTTCCAAATAGAAGCCCTGGTAATCAGCTAAAGACCCCTCGGCTCCGCTCTGCTCTCCTGTTTACACCAGTTGAGATTCTGTCCAAAGAGAGTGTCCAATGGGAATCAATTTGGATTTATTCTGTGGCAATTAAGAAAAAGAAAAAAAGAAAGTATTTATCTACAGGGGCTAAATCGGCACATTTCTCTGATCTTCACCTGATAAAAATCTATCTTCATGGCTACTATGATGCTCCAACTGATGGGATCTATGTGGGGGGTTGAGTTTTGGAGATCTGGGGGTTTATTCTGTTTTCCGGTCTGGTTTGGTCGCTGCCCGGCTGAACGATGCAGCATTTTAATGATCCTTCCAGCAGAGGCTCCCATCTGATAACGGACACAGCGTGCAGGGCTGGGCAGCAAAGCAGCACGTGCCAAAGTCAGATGGCAAAGGTTGGCTTAAAAAAAAATATGTAAGTGAACTGCTATAACCTACAGTGATGGAAACTTCATGCTCTGCAGAGGAGGAAGTTAAATATCCTTACAGCTACAAGGTTTTGCTTTCTCACAGTTCTAATCTACAAAACAAACTTTCAAAATGTCAGCACAATATATGCTTATTTTATAACTGTATTCAGGAAAACGTGGCCAAATAGTTGCCAGCTCTGCTGCATTTCAATGAAGGCTTCTAAAACTATAAAGTGGCCAGAAGAATTGAAGGTCTTCCTCTTTTTTTGACTTCTCTGTGTCTAGTTTGGGAAGCTGAGGAAAAAACAGACTCAGCACTTTGTGGATG
Source organism: Crypturellus tataupa (assembly GCA_034781795.1). Lineage (NCBI taxonomy): Eukaryota > Metazoa > Chordata > Aves > Tinamiformes > Tinamidae > Crypturellus > Crypturellus tataupa. Next base: position 831,240 of record JAWLRI010000152.1, read on the forward strand.
TGGTTCTGTGGGAGCCTGCACGTGCAAACATCTGATCTTTGCTCTTTTACATTTAGGAGATCTTGGGGTATCGGTTAGGGAGGGCTGAGGGTCTCTGGAGCCCTCTGTGACTGCATGCGAGTGGGATAACTAAATAAAGCAGCTCATTGTACGGCCACTGAGAGCCCTTTAACCACTCTGTTCCTTCTCCCCCACCCCAGAATAGTCCTAACTCTTTCTCTGAGGTCTAATATTGCCTGTTTCACAGACAACAAACGTGGAGACAGCACAATGAGGGTAAATAGGGAAGCTGTGGCTTTTTGACTCCAGATAAGACAGTGCAGGAAGCTGGAACAATCCTGGTAGGAAAACAACAGGATGCAGAACAACAGCACTTAAACTTGGCTCCTGCCCCTTCCCCAGCATGAATTGTTTGTGAAACGTGTCCTGGAGGTGGAGGGACATGGGACAGCTGGAAAACCCAGGCAGAAAAGGATGTGTTTTGCTGGATTGCTGCTGAAGGACATGGATAGGAGAATGTGGCACAGAAATGGGATGAGTAATGCTTAAAATCATTCTGGTAGTGACCAGCGAGAGAGCAGAGCTGGCGTCAGAAGTGGCCCATGGCTACTTCTATTCTGGCCCAAGGCCAGAAAACATTGAGTGTGTCCCACCACTTAGCAAAGGCCTTTGGCATGGATTAATCATTTTCCAGCACATTGGTCTTTCCTGTTCTCTGCAATGTTTGTGTCTCTCCCCTCACTTCCCCCGTACCAGAGGCTTCTCAGCACCTTTCCAGCTCCATTCCTGCTCCATGACCTCTTTCCAATAGCAACTTCTGCTTCCCTTGCAGAAATACCACCCCCACGACACGCTCCGTGCTTGCTCCAGGGCAGCATTCCTCCAGTTGCAGAAATGCTCCCAGGAAGTTCCATCCAGCATAGGCCCTGACCGCACGCACCGGTCCGAGCGACTGCTCTTATCTGCAGTAACCACATTCCTTAAAGGAGATTTTGTATCTCGGTCCAAGGAACTGGACACGACTCCTTCCCTCTGAGCTCTGATGCTCCCCTCTCGAGGGCCTGTGTTACAGCAACATCCTTGTAACGCGTGGGCAGCTCCAGAGCAAGTCTGCCTAAGAGGAGCTAATAAAACTCTGCAGCTGGCAAAGAGCTGCCTGGTCCAACAGGCTGCAAGTGGCCACTAAAAACAGACGGAGTAAAGGGAAAATTAATTTCAGAGCATTAAGTGCTATAAATAGATCCTAGTATTTTATTGCTCTGAAGTTAGCAGGCAATTCTATGACTCGGTACAACAAATTCTGCAACCTTGGAATTCTGTTAAAATTGCAGTGCAAAATTCTGTTACTTATCCTGGTAATACTCCCACATGGAGCAGCGTCATGGCTTCAATTTGCTCCCCAAGGGGAAAACGGGCCACCAGTTTTCACAGTAATTCTACAGACAGACGGGTTTATTTTTCCATGCATTTTTTCCAGCCCTGCGCTCCGAGTGAGCGCACGCTGGTATCTGCACAGACCTGACTGTGGGAACTCGGTTCCCAACAGCCATTTGTATGGAAATGATCCTGTTTCCCCCCCGAGGGGGGGAGGCTGCGGCAAGGCGGCATTCGGAGCAGCGTTTCCTTCTCTAATTGCTTCTCTCGCTATTTGTGGAATTTCTCACCCAGTGCAACTTCCCTAGATGTGTGGCAGTGCTCTCTGCTTCTATAAAAGCAACTTTTAATGCTCGCTCTTTCCCAGAGCTTGAATTCAGATGTGTCGAAACAAGAAGGGGATTGTGCAAAGGAGGGGCAGCTCTTTGCAGCCCCACGGCAGCGTCTGTGAGCGGTCGGGAAGCCGGAGCCTGTCGCATCCCGGCAGAGGGTGCTCGGCCGCCGCGCTCCGTCCCGGCCGTGCTCCACGCTCCGCTCCCATCCGTGCTCTGCTCCCGCTCCGGCTGCCGGGCCTGGCTGCGTTGCTCCAGCCCTCGGCTTCCTCGCGGGGCCTGCGCCAGGGCCACAGCCCGGACCCGGCTCCAGCGCTTCATAAATCCTGCTCAGCACAGCCGGGTCAAGGTGCTGCGTGGTTACGCCCAGGATGCCGCCGCTCCGAGGCACTTTTAGTGCTGCCAAAGAACCTTTGCCCTCACTGCTCCAGAGCAGGAAAACAGCAAAAATTCCGTGCAAAGCTCCTAGCATGGATTTAGCGACCTTGCAACGTGCCTGCTTTGCAGGCAACTCGCTATCTTACTGCTAAAAGTGCAGCGTGGGGCGTGCTGGCTGCTAGTGCTGCCTTGCCTGGTACAGAAACTTCCCTCTCTCTTTGGAGTCCTTGGAGGGAGAGAAGGGCTGTAGCTTCAGTTCTTTTACTGTCTACCCAGTTGACAGGATTTTCTTAATATTAAATATCAAAAATATAATTTGGGAGTTTTCTAAGGGGAAGTTGCAGATCTTATTACAGAATCACAGAATGGTTAAGGTTGGAAGGGACCTTTACAGATCATCTAGTCCAACCCCCTGATGTTTAAAAGGAGGTTATTTAATTACTATATATTTCTGAGCAGTCTTTTAAAGCTTAAAATCACAAATCTTTTTTTTTCTAACAACCAACTAAACTAGCAAGAACTAGGCCATGCTGCATGCCGGAGGAACTATTATCGGTTGCTCAGAACAGTGACGGTGAGTTGGGGCCCAGCACCTATTTCTGTTTGTTTGATCCTGGGTGAAACACTCTTTTTCTCCATTCTGCCTCACACTTTACCCAGCCACAAACGGCAGGTAACATCCTACCTCATGAAACAACCTGGATGAAGTGTCATAGAAATTGGTTATTAAATAGTATTTGCAGTGAAGCTGCGACTTGTAATTAGACCTAATTGTTCACAATGACACATGGTAACCTACTTTTTATAGTACAGAGCAATTTTAACAATTTGACTCATCCCTAGATTGAGGAATTTAGTGTTTTAAAGAGTATTTACGATTCGCACGGATGCAGCATGGGGCATGGGCGCAGCACGGAGCTAAGGTGGGTTTGAGATCTCGAGAGTTTAGGAAGTTTTGAGGCTGAACATCCCTCAGAACCAAAGTGGAGCAAGCGGCACCTGAGTGTTCTGGTTGCAAATTCACCCTACCTGGCAGTGCCCATGGGCCGCGGGGGCCGTGCAGGCCCACGGCCTTGGCTGCTCTAGGTGTGTCCTCGCTCCGAGTGCTGCTCCCTTCCTTACCTGCCCCGGGGTCTCTGGGCTGCTGCGGAGGCCCTGTGGAGCACGGGTGTCTGCAAGAGCCGTGCCGGAGCCTCACGATCGCCTGCAAGACAGGAGAGCCATGGGAGGGGTGTTAATCACGCAGAAAAGTGATCTTGAAGCAACTTGAGAATCCATTGTGTGGGATGGGACCCGTAAGCAGAAGGTTTCCCAGATTTTAGTCTGTTTCTGCGGGACCCGAATGCTCGTGGCCAACTGATTGCTGCACAAGTAATGGCTCAGCTTGGGGTCTAAAACTAAATAACATTATCCTCTCAGTAAACGAAGCACGGGTTTAATGCTTACTTCTAAGTTCTGGCCTTAAAGTAAGAAAATGTACCCAGAGAAGCCCCTCTGAAGTCAATGCAGCTCCATGGCAGGAATGTTGCAATTCATGAAAATTATCCTACTGGCTTGAGGTGTTTGCAAGACGTGCACTGCGAAGCCAGTGACAGCTCCCCAACATTTGTCCTTTCTAAATATTTAGGACGTTAGGAGGTGTCTTGTACAATGCGGATGCTATCCTTTAATAAGAATAGACATGTACTGAATGGTGTTTAGAAAAGGTATATTGCACATGCGGACCAGGGAGATGGGCATAAAATTCCCAACTCTGCAAACAAGCGGCCTTTTGTGCACCTGTGTTGGGGCCAACAGAGCCGGTCCCCGTAGCTACCGCACAGCCTTTGCAGGAGCCTTTGCTGCCCTCCACCTGAGCCCCTTGCTAAATTAAATATTAAGCATCTAAGGCTATTAGGTTTCTTTTTGTTCCTTTGGCAGCTGAGACCTTGAGTGCTCTCAATGCTGCCTGACTTCCACATTTGGAGGTTCAAGCCTTAATCTTCTTTTAATGCTCTGTAAAATACTTTGGCCGTGGGGTGTTACTATACGCTTGTTTCTGTTATACAGAAAACCTGGTTTGTGAATTAGAAACAAGGAGAGGGGAAGGGTGGGAGGATGCAGCACATGAAAAATGTGGTCCGTGCCTGCATTAAAACACCAGGTCTAGGACACTGCACTTACGCCGTTGCTTCTGTTCATATGCATCCCATCTAGTTTGATCAAGGGACCGTTTTACTAGAGTTTGAAACCAGAGCGGTGCATTTCTTAATGTTTTCACTGTCTGAAACATAAGCAAGTCTTTATACCACAAAAGAAACTCTTAGCTTGGGGAGCAAAGCTTCCCTGTGCTGTTTCCATTACATAACATCCTTCAGGAACACATGGGCTGGCAAACATAAGACGTCGCTGCATAATTATGGCACTGACAACCCAATTGAACCTCAGCAGCTGCCACTGGGGAGATTTCATTCAGTCGCACTATTGCCTTTTAAACTTAAGTGGCACTGGAACAAACGCATCTTTGATCCAAGTAGGAAATCACTCGGAGCGTTGTGTTTAACAGAGCCGGAGCCCCGGGAAAATGATGTCTTTATTGGCCTGCATGACCATGCGGCCTCGTGGCAGGCGCACGGAGTGTTCGTGTCTCAGCCCTGCTGCTCTTTTGGATGGATCTGGATATATTTGATCTTGAATCAATTTGGAAAGAAGGACTTGCATTCAGCTGGGCTTCTGTAGTGCCTATAAGTGCGTGGCATCGCCAACGAGTATTATGGGGGAAGTGGGAGCATGATTGGGGCAGTGAGGATAGATCTCTGCATTCCTGTCCTAGTGCTGCCTAATGCCCTCTGGGTTCATTGCTCCTCCCTTATCTCTGTAGGAATTTGCAGCAAAACTAAATACGCTTTTCTAAGACTGGCAGCAGTGAACTTACTGAGAAAGTATTAAGGCAATAAATATTCAGTAATGGTTCATGGAAAGCACTCACTAAAACTTCATATTTCATTCACTGTAGTAGTTCATTGACTTTGATCTGGGAATATGGCTTAAAAAGAAAAAAAGCTTTTCCTTCTGAAAACACACATTATACTCTACAATGTCTCTTATTTAATATTCCCCTGGATCCATTAGAAACTGCTTCAAGGCTTAATTTCTTAAAACAACACTCTAGAAATGCAGGTGATGGAGTATCCAGGCAGACCATCTTTCCACCATCTTTCCACCTAAGCCAGCAGCTGTAACCGTAGCCCTCTCTATCTGGGAGTGCTCGGGGTTCCCAACTGTTCCAGGGGTAGGAGCGGGAGCTGGCGTTGTGCAGCTCAGGCGGATGCGCTTGCAGTAACGTGAGCAGCTTGCAGACATATCCACCTGGGAGTGGTTCTGGATGCTCTGCACATGTTTCTATCTCTTTTACAGTCCCCTTTCTCATTTAAAGTGCTCAGACTACGAAGCTCCCCTGGCTGGGGTCATCTAGCAGCTGTGCAATGCCCATTTGAGCTGCAGATACAATGGGAGTCAGTGTGAGGAGTGAGGAGCTTGCGTTCCACCTGGCAGGTGAGCGGCGAGGAAGCTGCACAAATAATGCATGAGGCTCCCCGGCCGCATCGGCCCTTCCCTGCGCCACTTGCCTGGCTGCTGCTTCGGTTGCTGTTGATCTCATTTACAGCGTCAGCCTCGCTGTCGGGTTAGTATGACACAGCTCAGACTTGGGAAAAGCTCAGTTATGCCAAGTTTGGGGGAAAGCAGCTTGGGATTTCAGTTTCTGGCGGTCACAAGGAGCCCTCGAGGTGCATGCATGAGCAAGAGCTCTCAAAACCTCCCTGCGAAGCCGGAGGGCCCCAAGTGGTTATCAGGAAACTGGAACCACCATCAGAGTGTAACGAAATGAAATCACGTTAGGGAAACGCAAAAGCATTGCAGGCCGTTTCTGAGCAGATCTGCAGCACAGCAAAGTGATTGAACAGCACTAACCTTTCATTGCAAAACTACTTCTGAATAAAGAAATGTAAAAGTTCAGCAAGACAAGAGAGGATAGCAAGAGAAATCATGTTTACTTCCCTGCCCTGGGATAGCACGCAGGGATGTGCTTGCGAGGATGGTTGTTTGTATAAATAACTGTTCATTCTTGGCAGTGGAATGCAAACTATGCTGCAGGGCTGCAAGCAGAGCCCGCTGCAAAGCTGAGGCCAGGGCAAGGGAAAGATGAAGCGAGGCTGTGGGGAGGAAATTCACATTCATTTTTAGTAACTTGGAGAGTTTCTCAAGCATGTTTGACATTTTTAATTATGCTACATGGAGCCTATTCCAAGGACAAAAGAACTCGGGATTACAGGGTAAGCAATTGGAAACTTCATAGCCAACAAGGGGCTGTGCTGCCTGTGGATCTGGAGATGGCTGAAATGCGGAATCATCCTTCATACTTCCTAGACTAATGGAATTTGAATGCCTTGCAAAATATCCAGCCAGGACAGCCGGCTCATATCCTAGTCTTGCAAACCTCTGCTAAAACCATATTTTCTGATAGCCCAAGTTAGGGAGTAAGGAAATTACTTTGAGCGCTTGCTGTTTGTCCAGACTTTCCCTCAAGGCTTCCTGAGAGCTTAGGAAACATGTTCATATCAAGGATTCCAGACTCTAATTTATCATGGGAAATAAAACCAAGTTTTCTCTTGCAGAGCAAGGCCACTCCTGCAGTATCAAATCATGGAGTCATGGCCTGCTTGTTAAATGCTCAGCATTCAAACTGTGACAATTGTACCTCATTTCCTGGAAAACCAGGGAAAAGAGCTTAGGGTGCCTCTTCACCCACCTTTCGTCTTGAAAAAAATGTGCAAAAAATGCATCTTTTCAGCTTTTATGGCAAGACACAGACCTTTACGTATTTGGCACCGGAATGGCAGGAGTTTCCCCACATACTGCAGAGTAGAAATGCTCCTGATTAATCCGAGGAAGCAGTTGTGAAGATACAGGGATCGGCACACAGGCTGCTGCGGCGCTCCAAAAACCAAGGAACCTGCCTCCTCTCTGAGATAATGGAAAGTCACAGAGGAGGAATCCAGCTTTGGTGCATGAATAAATCATTACGGTGTGAATTATTCAGTGCTCATCCCCCAGCACGCGCACGTTCAGACTCGAGAGGCAGCGTCGCTGTTTGCGGGTTTTCTTCCCAAATGCTGCAGATACACGACAGGCTAATGAATCCAAATACTCAGATGAAATGATGCGAACAGGATCTAAAAGAATAATTTAAGAAATAACAGCAAAAAGAAACCAAAACAAAAGCGGATTTGGAAGAGCGGGGCTACTTCAGGCTGGCGTTGCAACGGTCAGCCGAGGACAATCTCGTAACTCAGGGCACATGTTGAAGCGAGCTGTCTGCAAGAGTTAAAATCAACATATGAAGAAATAGCAGCTCAGGACATTGGAAACACAGGCTGGAGGAAAGAGTTGAAATGATGAGTACAGAATCACCACAGGGACTTACCCAAGGTGCTAGTAACCTCTGTGTAACAAAACAAAGCCCCTGCGGGGGTGCTACCTTGGCTACCCGAGTGCCAATTCACAGCCCTTACTCGGTGATTCAAAATGCCTCTGTTTAGAGATGTGCTCTAACATGTCCTTGCTCTATGGTGCTCGCAACAGGCGATTTTTATGAGCTGAAATGGGTTGAATTAAGAGAAGAATTTGCCTCCAATGACTAAATTACTGACTCCAATTACTAAATTGGTATCTCTGGGATTATCTTAATTTCACACCAAGAAACCACAGGGCCCGTAGCCCAGGCTGCCACTCTGGGGATGTCGCCATCACGCTGACAGTTCCTTATTTTACAAGGCTGCAGTGAAGGGCTTCAGTTTTGATGTGAAGTGGAAGGGGTTGATCAAACGATAGGTTAACCCCCCCCACCCACAACATAGACTGGAAGGGGAAAAAAAAAATCCTGTATTCAATAGCCAGGAAATGGCTCGTTCATCCTTGACAGGAAATGAGTCACCGAAAAGTATCCGCGAGGAGCAGGGAAGTTCTGAAATAACATGTACTGATAACGACTGAATAGCACAGACAATAAGTCTCTATTTTGTAATAGATTAGGAGAAGGCAAACAACAGAAATCACCAGCTTTTGTGCTTACACCTAACATTTTCAGTTTATACAGCTACTCAAGCACAAAGTAAAGCCTAAGGATCTAGTTTGAAAGTCCTAGTAAAGAGTGAAACCAGGCTGTATAACAGCAACACTGATCAAAGTCTCAAGCGCAGGACTGGCAGGTACAAAGAATTTCTACTTTTTCCTTAAAAGGCTGGCACGGCTGTCATGAAACTACAGCCATCAAAAGCTTCCTCCAAAGATCCCCGAAAGCCTCTGTAGCTTTTGACTTCTACCCCTGCGTCACTCGTGGTCTCTCTCCATTTGCTGTCCTGTAAAGTGGAGCTGAATGAGACAGGGTGAAGTTTTGAGCCGCGTGTGAATCACCTGGCTGCTCCCTGCCCATCTGCTGCGTTTTGCTGGACCGAGAAATGCGGCGGCGACTTTGCTCTTTCCCTGCTAGCTCCAAACTAACCATTTCCAGAGCTGTGATGTGGCATCGTGAACGATGCACAAAAGAATGTCCTGGCGTCCTAAGATGTTGCTAAAGCTGCAAGTACTGCTTTGTACAAAGCCGTGCTAATTGAAAGCTGTTTGAAATGAGTAAAAGCAGCAGAAAGAAGCCAAAATATTTCAATATTCCTACTCCAAATGCAATCAGGATTATAGATAGTAGCAAAGTTATGTCTACAAGAGTTTCCTGGTTTGGGACCTTGCTTGGTACCGTGATAACATGACCCTGTCGGGGGAGAGTACACAGAAAAATGTTTTGTTATTAAAAATAATATCTAAGATATCCTCTGTTCCTGTTCTTGAACAGCAACCATTTATTTGGAAGATGTTTTTTTCAATTTCCTGAGAGAGGTGGAGAGTGCAATAAGAAGAAGGGAAAGGTGCTAGTTTGCAAAGGAGTATAATTACATAGAAAAGTAAATATAGTACAGGCTTGAGGTCTATTTTAAAAATAAAAAGGGGGAAAAAAAAGCAGGAAAAACGTCTTTTTGTTTCAGAGGTCTTTTCTTCAACTTTTTCCCCCCCTCTTTTCCCTGCATGGTAAATTAAATTCAGAGAGATAACCCAGCAGGAAGGACTGGAAAAGAGCAGCCCGGCTGCGTCCTGCCTTTGCGGCAGCCGGAGCCGGCGCAGGGGGGACATTTTGCTGGATTGTGCAAAAGAAGCTGATTCATATTTTTTCCTCTTCTCCCTCCCCTTTTTTCACATGACCGTTTTCTATTTTTTTTCTTTCAAAACAAACAAAAAAGACTTACAGAGCTGGGACTTTTCCCATCTGTTTTTTTTTTTAATTATTTTTTTCATATTAATTATTATTTTGCTCCTAAATGCATTTTCCTGTTTTCCCAGAGAAACACTGTACGTTACCCAACATATCCTTATTCAAATTGCAGGCAAGCTGTCTAAATAGATGCTGTCTAAAAAAAAAAAAAAGATCTGTTAAATATTACAGCAAAACATCTGATAAAATGTTGCACAATCAGCATTTCTGCTTGAACTATGGAAAATCTGAGTGAGCGAGCTTGCATGAACCTCAAAAGCGTCTTTTAAGTTACACCACAACTGCACAGGAGTCACTTTGAAAAGTAATAATTCTTTGATGGCAACCACCTGTGTGTGTTTTTATTTTTTTTTTGTTGTTCTTGTTTGTTTTTTGTTTTGTTTTTCCCTGAAGATATATGAAAAAGGTGAGATATCTGCACGTACAATAGAGTAATTTCAACAGCCACCAGCAACTAGATGCCATTTTTACTAAGGAGTAATGTGTAGCATTAACTATTTTTTTTTCAAAGTCCTTGCATTATGTCGAGGATACATTTCTTTTCAAGCAGACAAAATAATCCCAATTTTAAAAAAGTGCCTTGTCTCTACTCTGCTCAGGAAGGATTTCTGACTAACAGAAATCCGGTTAGTTAATCTTCTGTTAAAACAGAAGATGAAGTGAAACAGCTCCACGGACCCATAGCTTAAAACAGGCTTGGTTTAAGAAACTCCCTTGTGGCTTGGGAAACAGGAGCGAAATTCCTGCTCCGCTTTGATCAAATCACTTTATCTCTCTGTATCTCGGCAACTCTAAAGTGAATCACAGAATCCTGTTGTTTTCCCGTTCCTCATCTGCTTTGTGTATTTCCAAGCTCTGTGGGAAATCCTGAGCTTCCCTTTAAGTGCAGCACTCACTAAAATCACTTTGGTCTCAAATGAGACCTTTGGTCGCCTGTAGCAAATGTGTATATACATATATATATGTACAAATATACATATATATATATACACGTGCCCACTGCACGCTTCCAAAGGGAAGGTGAGTGCACAGTGCATGTCTGTACCTGCCCGAGCTACCTGAAACACTGCCCAAGAGAAACCTCCTCGCTTTTTAAATCCTCTCCTTCAAACCCTCTGAGATCGGCCACTGAATTGCGGCTCAAAGCCTTCCTCAGTGGGACTGGTCTGTACTAGTATTTATTATTTACCGTAAACAACAGAGGCAGATTGGCAGAAGTGTAAAAATGTCGAGCTTTTACAAAAAAAAAAAAAAAAAAAAAAAAGTGTTTTTACAAAAAAAAAAAAAAAATGCACGAGCGAGTGCTAATGAGGCACTAGGGCTCTTTGCTGCAGCAAGACCAGGGTTATGTTGCCTAGAAACTCCCATAACTGGGCGGTAGCTAATGCAGCTGAGATCAATGTGGACGGAACATCTGATACCTGCCTGGGTGCTGGCGAGGGATTTGCAGGGAGGGCTGGGACAATTAATTCCCGGGCTGCAGGCGGCGGAGAGCGATGCGACGAGCGAGGCCATGAAAGTAAGTAATTGCTGGTAGAATTCCCAGCGAGCAAATCTCGTTGATAGGGAACGGGGCCGTGCAGCGTTGTGGCTGTGGAGGTGAGCTGCTTTGCAAAATGACATTAACGGAAAAGACCCCAAATGTACTGGTTTATAACACGGTGAATGGGATCTTTTCCATCTCAGTCAGGATCCCGGTGTTTGCGTGCCCGTTCCTGTACTGGGATGGAATAAAAGCACAGGCGAAGCTGGCAGGGAAAACCAATGGGGCATAAGTTTTCCTCTCATTCATTTTTTTACTATTATTATTTTATTCATTTTTAAGGGACTTTCCCTCTTGTGACACCTGAGCTCCTGTGGGCCTAGCGATTATTTTTAAGGGAACCACAAAAAAGACCTAACAGGCACAAGCCCACCATAAGGAGGCTTATATTTGTTCTAGATGGGCCCTATAACTGAAATAGATTTTTTTAGAGGTTTGAACACCTTAAAAATACATAGATTTTACACAAATCTCCTCGTAAAAATGAGATGTCCAGGTAAATAGTGCAGTTAGAGGGAAAGGAGCTAATCTAGCCAAATATTGTGGGCCATAAAGTTGAGAAAAGGGCTGGTTTGGTCAGAAAACCGGGCCAGAGCTGGGAGTTAATGAAAACGTTACCTGATACCTCAGCAGAGAAGTTAAGTGTGGTTTCTTACCTCAAAAGTCCTCCCTCTCTCAGCCACTGCGCATCTTTATTCACAGAACACTAACCAAATAAACAGCTGTTGGTCTGTACTTTAAAAATACTCGCGTTCCCCAGCTGCATTAAGACAACGGAAGGAAAAATAACCCCAAAAAAAGCAAATAAAAAAATAAATGCACGCGCTGCCGGTGGTCAACGACCAACGTCGCTTCGGTGCGCGGCCCGCCCTGCCCTTGCTCAAGATGGCTGCCCCGCTAGCGCGCGCCGCTGCCCGCGAGGAGCATGGCGGCCGCGGGGGGGGGGGGGGGGCGGGGCGCTCGCCGCCCGGTGACAACACAATGTGCTGGAACCCGTGCCCGCACTCAAGATGGCGCCCAAGCGCGGGCGTTCCACGCCCTGCCCCCAATCAAGATGGCGCCACCGTGCGGCATTTCGGCATCCTTCCCGCTCTCAAGATGGCTCCTCCCCGCCGCCGCTTGGCGCCCACCCAATCATATCGCGTTATGACCCCTCGCACCGCCCCTCCCGCCGCCTGCGGCCAATCGGCTTCGCGAGAGGCGGGAGGGCGCCAACCCTCGCGGGCGGGCCAACCCCGCCCCTGCCATCACGGTGACGTGCCCGCCAGCCAATGGGGCGCCGGCGCGGGCGAGGCGGGCCGGGCGGCGCCGCCATTTTGTGAGTCTATAACACGGAGCGGTCGGGCTCGTTCCTGCTATTCCGGCGCCTCCGCTCCCTTCCCGACGGGTCTCCTCCGTGTGCAATGGACGGGTGAGTCCCGCCCAGCCCGGGGCCCCGGCGGCGCTTGGCGCCCGGGAGCCGCCCCCGAATGGAGGGGAGGGGGGAACGGAGCCCGCGACGGGGGTCGGGGCGTTACCGGAGGAAGG
>JAWLRI010000152.1:844020-874974 GCA_034781795.1 Crypturellus tataupa
GCCTGCACCGGGGGAAGGTGGCTCGGGCCGCACCTGGCGGCCGGGGCGGCGGCGGCGACCGCGCTCCCATTGTGCGGCGGGGCGGCGCTTCGCTCATCGATCCATCCCGTATTTGTTATCGATCCGCTCGTCGCCGCGCTGCCCGTTAATGCGGCGGCGCCGCCGGGACCCGACGGAGCCCCCGGGCGAGACTCCGCCACTCGGGTGTGCAGGGCCACGTGCTTTTTTATTACTATTTTTCCCTTTTTTTTTTTTTTTAATTACCCTCGTTTGATTTTTATTTATTTATTTTTAAGAGCACGATGCTGGGCGCCATTTACTCCTCCTAAATCACCTCCTCCCGTGTCCGGGTGCACAAGCGTTTACTTTAAACTGCTTTATGAAGGCAACGTGATCACAAACGAGCTCCCCATGTTGCTCTGGAATATCAAACAGTGATCTAACTTCTCCACGGTGTTTTGGGCCTTTATTTACCTTATGTTATAAAGAATGCAGTCATCGCAGTTAAAAAAAAATAAAATAAAAAGGCAAAGTTCTGTTAAAAGCCTCCCTATAAACTGTGTTTTCCAGAACTTTAATTACGGGAAGCCTGGTGAGTGCCTCCCGTCTTGCCTCAGTATTAGCCTGGTGCCAATTAAGCGTGGTCACGTCAGGCTTTTAACCCTTTGGAAAGGTCGGTTTCGGTACTGTTTTCATCTCAAAAATAACACACTGGGGTTTTTCTGTCAGTGCATCAGGTCTTTTGCACGCAGAGGAGCCTGCAGTCCCCAGTGCAGTCAGTTTGTTCTGCTGCTCGTAAGAGGTTGCTCAGCTTAAGCGGAGATCCAAAAAGAAACCCCTTCCCCATGTGAAACCATCCATTTTGATGCTAAAAATCTCTTGATTAGCAGCGTGGTCAGTGTAGTTCCCGGGAAAGCTAACTTGCTGTGCACATAAACTAGTTCTTAATCTACTGTAGAAACTTGAGCAGAACATCAAGTCTTGAAATTTTAATTATTAATTACCTCTTAGAGCTCTCGGTGCAGGATATGTTTACCCCCGAGGAAGCTGTGTTTGTGTTGAAACTTCAGAAGTTTCTTCTGAAAATGTTTTTATGTTTTGTGTCTCATTGGTAGTGCGTGGCCTCTCTCGCTGGGCTATTCCATCTACTTCTCATACCTAAAATGATACTTGGTTACAATTTTCCAAAATTTTTGAATACGTTCCTTGTTGAAGCATGCGAGGGGTTCGTGTACAAAGACTGCTTTGGAAAATGACCCAAAGGTGTTGTTTGGTGCAGTTTATTTTTCTCTCCTTTAGTACATCAGAAACTCCCATTTCACATAAATAGTAATTTTTGTGAAAGGCTTTATTAGCTGTTCTTTATTACCTAAAAATTAATGAAGTTCATGTTTGAGGTTGTTAGAATCAAGAGATTAAAAAATAATAGGTTATAGAGGAGAGATGGGAGTTGCAAATGTACCACATAAAATTACCTTAAATATTATTGGTGTTTGCTTCATGTTGCGCTCATGAACATGTAGGTTACAGAAGTATTCCAGGATTCAACGATTTCTGGCAAATAAAAACGCTCTTCCTGTTGGGTCATTTAGAGTGTTCTCCCCTGTTAAGGCTACTTTATGTAAAACATTTCCTGTGTATGAGGCCCACAAGAGGAACAGGAAGTAAGAGAAATTGCTTAGGGGTAAGTTCGAGAGCTTTAGAAACGAGAGATTCTTGCTCTTTTTAAGCTTTGTTGGAAAGATTTAAAGTTATGAAAGTTGCAGGGCAAAAATGTATGTATTTTAATTGAAGAAACGTGTTCTCATAGAAGATTTAGTAATGTTAACAAAATGATTATGATCCTTTAAATTAATTGTGTGCAGATGGGTTTAATTGGTTCATTCCTGCTTGCCCTCAAAGTGCAGCCGATCCCATCTGTCTTCATCGCTGACCAGACACGGGGGTTTAAACCCCGCGTTCTCATACAGCGGGTGTTGCAGGAGCTCGCTGACCGGGAGAGCGTCGTGTCCTTCGTGGCTGCACATGGGTTAGGCTGCAAATTGCTGGGCTATGATGACATGGCAGGTTGGGCTTGAGGAGGAAGTATGAGGAGCTGAGCTGGCTCGAGCTGGTGCCGTGGCTTATTTGTGGAGCTGGTGAAACATGGATGATTTAATAAGATTGAGCAATACTTAATTCCCTGAAAAATCATGAAGTGTTGCAGGCATGCAGGGATAAAAAGAACTAGTTAAATTAAGTACTTTGGCATTAAATCACTCGAATCATAGAATTGTTCCTGAATCTTCCAGATTTCATGATGCTGTTTAAAAATAACTACCAAGCCTTCTAACTTTCTGCCACATCTCCCTAAAATTCCTGGAGATCTGTTAGCGTGGCCCATTTGGATCCTTTATGTGGATACTGTGGACTGTGGTGTCAGCTATTGGGAAGATGGGTTAAACCATGCGATGTGGATGTCAAGCCTATAAACCCACCATTTCAGCTCTCCATTTTTTCTACAATGCGGCTTTACCGTGATTAGGAACTTTTTAAAAAAACACATCATACATAAGGGTATATTTGAAGTTCTTGGTCTGTTGAGTACTTCACCACA
The DNA here is from genome assembly GCA_034781795.1 of Crypturellus tataupa. Lineage (NCBI taxonomy): Eukaryota > Metazoa > Chordata > Aves > Tinamiformes > Tinamidae > Crypturellus > Crypturellus tataupa. Next base: position 846,617 of record JAWLRI010000152.1, read on the forward strand.
CCTCACTCTATGGATAATGGGGAGCTTGGGAAGCTCCTGGGCTGGGGCTTCCAGGTGGGCAAGTCAGTAACTCTGATCCCATCAACGGAAGAAGCTGCTGTAGTGGATGCGTCTGGCGCTGTCGTGTTTGCTGCTGGCAAGGGCCAGCACGAGCTATTTGAGATACAGCAGAAAGGTTATTAGATGCATGCATTAGAGTAACTTTTCGTGTTATTCTAACTACTTTTCACGTTGGTTAGCTAATCAGAAAGCCTCAGTTGAACAGGTTTAAAAGTATGTGCTAGATTAATTGTTTGCTTTTCTTGGTGTCTGTTAGAAAAGCACGGTGTGCGTTTCCTCTGCAGCAGTGGGTCAGGGAGAAGGGCTCCACGGAAGGCGCCGCGGCCGGAGCTGTCTGCCCCTCTTGTGGTTCTAGCTGCCCTTTGCTGGGCTTTGCAGAGCCGAAGGGCTGTGCGGCCAGTGCCTGCTGCTCCCGTTTGCCTCAGGCCATGCTCCAGGCTCTGCTGGTCTTTGCTGCCCAGCTGTGGTACCGCTGGGGTTGCAGCATTAGTCTCTTTCACTATAGAAGTGAAGATTTCTGTAGAAATAGAGCCCTTTTACGTCCCAGCGAAGGTTATTTTAACTCCTTTAATTATAGGTGTGCTGAGAACTGCGGAAGCAGATGCTGGAGCTCACTCTGGATGCTGTGTCCCTGCCCAGGGCCGGCTTCTGTCCTCGCCGCGTTCCTGCGCAGAATGCCGGGCTTTGTGAACGCGGCCTTTGGGTTCTGCCCTCCCTGCCGCGCTGGCAGAAAGAGCTGAGAGGAAGGGGAAGGGCTGCAGTTCTCTAGCACTGCTGGGTCTTGGGTCTCCACCATCACCATCTAATAATTTTTCCTTGTATAAACTGTCCTTGGCTCACTTGCAAAGACAACTGTGCACTTTGACTTGCTTTTTTTCTTACTACTGTAAACTATGCTGGATATTTGTGGCAAACCTATCTAACTTTTTAATCCTTTTCTTTCTTTTTTCTACAGCATTGTCCAAGATATAACAGTTGGTACAAAGGTAGGCACTTCTCACTTTTTCTCTCTTTTTACACTGCTCAGCATCTGACTTAGTTTTAGCCTCACCAAATGTAGATCTTCAGCTTTAAAGGGTTATTTCTGGTACCACATAAATTGCTTTTAACTAGAAGGTAACTTAGCTTCATATGCATTTAAAACTTTTATTATGGCTCAGCACTTAGCTCTTGGCATTTGGACATTGATTATCAACCATCAGAACTTTACTGCATTTAGAAACAGCCCTTCCCCTATGAAAACTTCAAGCCACACTTCTGATTTTTATAGCAGGCAGTGCTTCTCAATACAGAAATGGTCCTTTCTTTCTGGGGAACTCTTTTTATGTAAATTCCTATTTAGTTATGTCAAATTTCTGTGCCATGAAAAATCAAAAGTATTTAGCTGTTGATTTTTATCTCTCGCAAGTACAGTAAATATGACCTTTACCCTTCTAGTCTCAGGTTTTGAAAGTGCAGACCTAGCCCTGAAACTCAAAGTGCTGACAGGAGCCTCCTTATCTCTGGTGCATGGTAATAGCCTGTTGTGTTCACAGGATAAAAGCTCATTCCTGTGAAATGCTAAACTGGAATGTGCAGTATAGCCTGGCACTCCTTCATCTGTTAGAAGGTTTTTTATTTTACTCAGTGAACATTGCTGCTAATGTTCTGGAATCAGGACTACAGCAAGTTCAGCCCTGTAAGTTTTTTATTAGGTAGTGCGTGTGAGTGAGCCCTTAAAGTAGTAATCTGACAGCCTTTTAATGGCTTGAATTCTGTGTTAGCTTCTTTATTATTAACACAAATGAAGCAGAGGTGCAAGTGGAAACTTGAATATAGGCTGGTAAGCTGATGCAATGTGCGATAGGGCTAATTTTTTAAGTAGAGTTGAGCTTGTGTAGATGAGCTCTGTTGAATCTACATAAGTAAATTAAAACATTAGAGAAGTTGTTTCTAGACAGCAAAGTTTTTAATATTGAGGAGACAAAATTAGATGCTTTCCTGTTGTTAAGCGTAGGGCTGTGTTAGTGCTTTGGAATTTGAGAAGCAAATGAAGGGGATCTGCTTGACAGTTGTAGGGGACGGGTGGTTTAGCATTTTCTACTATCAATAGGGGAGACTTGGATTACAATCTTAGTGACATGATAGTGTCTGGTTTTGGTTGAGACCTTCTGCAAGACGGAATTCAGCCTGTTGTCAAAGAGGAAAAGCCTGAGTTTTTACAGTCAGATTGGTAGATAGCTAATCAAGCCTTGGTAGTTGGACTAAGTTATCACTTGACCACTCTAGTCCAGTTTCATTACATCTCTGTATGAAAGCAGACTGTGCTTGGTGCAAGTCCCCTCCAGTCAATTATAACAACGTGTAATCCTAGGTAGCTTCAGTTTTAAGTCTTTATATAACTAAAGAACTTGAACAGGAAGCCTCTGAAACTCTAGTCTTCTCTGTGAATCTCGGGAAGCTTCAGGGTGTGATATTGCAGACTCCCCCACCTCCATCCACAGGGTGACTGAAGTCACCTAGAAGAGTAGCACCAAGGTGTCTCAAATGGGGACTGGGGTGATGCTATGTCTCAGGACAAAGCACAGCTCATCTGATCTAGTTGTGCAGTAGTGAGGAGAGTGGTGAGAGGTGGGTGTGTTAAAAATGAGCATTCTTGGCAAGAAAGACAAGGTGGGTTTTGAGGAAGGTGAATCAATTTAGAGTGACTGAAGCAAAAAAAAGAATCATCTCAAGGAAGGTAAGTTTTAAAAATTTTCAAAATAGTTGTGCATCTGATTGTATTTCAATAAGGTACCAAGTATGCCAGCGTAGTTCATTGAATACAAACTGTTCTTTAATTTTTGCTATAACATGTTATGCATGTCATGGATTTTGCTTTAAATAAGCTTGAATCCTGTTTACAAGCACAGTTAGTAAAAAAGCAAAGAAGTTTTTTGCTTGTACATGCCTGTGTGCAGCTGGTTGGCCTATATCCTGCTGCCCTTCTACAACTGAGGATCATCTGACTGCAAGGTTCTTACATGGAGGGGCTTTCAGGTTCTTTAAAAGGATGTGTAGTCAAACCATGTGTGTGTTACTTGTTAAAAATGCTTCTCTTGGTGGTAAGTGTGAAACCTCATTGGCTACAACTCTTCTGAAATTGTCGTTGCCCCTAACTTGTTATCTTGTTGCCTTTGGGTTTTTTTATTTAGTAGTCTGAAGACATTGCAGAAACTTTCTATAATATCACAAAAGTCTTTCAGTGATCTTGATGCTGACGTTTTAGAGATAGGGCTTTCTTCAGCATCATTTGTCTCATCCCTTGGGCATCACTGAAATCACTTCAAGAATTAACTGATTTTTCTCCTCCTTATTCAGAGGCAGATGTTCTTTATAAATGCCTACTAACTTAAAACAATGTAGTGGAACTACAGTTTTGTGGTCTGTTGAATTTATCAAACTTAATGGAAACAGGATTCAGCTGGGAATGGAACTACCTTGCTAGTGCCCATTCCTTGGAGCTGCACTCGCAAGAGCTTGCAGCCTGAGCCCTTAAGCAAATGGCACGCAGAGCTGGGTTGGAAGACTGCCTTTAATCTGAAGTGTAAATTTATTCATTCTTATGTATGTACAAAGAAGGCAGAAACAGTATTCCATCCGATTTATTAAGGTATTAGAGGATTAGTCCCAAAAAACTGTCAGCTGTCTCAATGTACTATTAAGCAGCATTTTAATAAGAGAATAATGGAAACCTTTTTAACTGTTTTGCTAGTGTAATGGGAGTGTACCAAAGCCGAGGAAATCTCGGACAAGCAGGAAAAGTGCCTATAATTTAAGAAAACATCATTGACTAAAAAGGCAAAAACATTTTAGAGTGACAGCTTTAGTTGCCTTCCTTAAGTAAAGCTTTGCAAATTGTTACGGTCTAACTTTGAAGTTAAAGATTTTGTTAAAGTATGTATCATTTCACTCTGCTGTCTTAAAAGGCAGGGTACTAGCATTTTTTTGGAAGGATTTTCTCCCATCCCTAGTTACCTGTTACAGATACTTGCACTTGGTTGTATTCTTTGTTCTTAGGTTTTTGCTGTATTTATGTTCTGTAACATAACCATTAATAATAATAGTCTTCAGACTTTCCCAATACTCTGCTGGTGTAGTTCTTAAGGACTTTAATGTTTTTATCAGCACGACGATCCAAGTAGCCATTTTAGGGCTTTTTATTTAACCTGGTCCTGAGACTCTTCAGTTCAAAGTAGGAAACACATTAGAGCGCTGCTATGGGACTCAGGATGCCTAGTCTGGAATGTCCTGCAGATTAGAAACACATGATTTAGGACTTCTGTTTTCCTGTAATTTTGTCCCTATCTGGAAAGGAAGGAAGTTCATCCTTAAGATGGAGGCACTGTATTTGTACTTCTAAGGTAGCAAGTCCCCTGCAGTTACTACTTTTAAGTACTTTGAACAAGTTCACTCTTTTCGTTAATTTACCTAAGTATCGCTTTATTTCTCTAGGCTGTAACGGTCTTTGAGCAGGTCAGACTTACTAGAAAGTGCAGAGTTGTAATAATCATTAACTATAAGTTCTACTGCATTTTATAGATGAAAAATGCTGGGGGGAGGAGGAGGGAAAGCTGTGTGTTCAGTATTCCTGTAGTATTTTGATTAAGCTGAGCTGTTTGAAGAATGCATTTACAGCAAACCATTATGCTTCTAAGGCATTTGAAAAGTTAATTTTTAAAACAAGGTTTACTAGAGTGTGATACAGGCTGACTGCAGAAGTGATTTGTGGTCAAGCCAGGATCTTTGCCATGGGAACAGTAATTATGGCTGCAGGCAAAAGGCCAAGAATGTTGCGAGGAAATTCCAGTCCCCTCCTATGGCTTTAGCTGGAGGCTGCAACAAGCTGGTGCTTGTGGCCTCTCTAGATCAGGCATGATCACACATGAGCCACATGGACACAGCAGGCACATGCATTCTGAAGCCTGTGGGCAAGCACTGCGTCAGTTTTTATACACTTGTGTCTTCAGTTTATCGGTAACTGCCCTTTTTGGGGCAAGAGATAAACTTTCCAGTGGACTATGAAAACTGTTTACTTGCTTCAATTCCTGTTACACTGAATTTACTGGTTGAAGCCCAGATGTGAGATGCTGTAAGGCATGGTAAGACATTTCACAGGCATAGATTTTGCTTCATCCTTTTAATACTGCCACTCACAAGTGTAGAGTGTGGCTCCTTTCTCCAAGTCAGTGATATCTATTTCAAATGTGTGGGTGTTTTTTATTTTATTTTTATATTGTGTGTGTCAGACTAGAAAATGCAGTTTGTGCTGGTGCCCCATTTGTCATCTGGTCAAAAAAAAAAAAAAAAGGCAAGAGGAGAGGCTTTGTTTAACACTAGGGTTTATACGACCTCGTAGTGTTTGTTTTACTCTTCTATCAAGCTTCCTGTTAAGACTCTTGCAGGGTCTGCGCTTGATTCAGTGGCTGTGCTTGCTAATCCCCAGGTAATGATTGCTCCTTTGCCAAAGCTGCTTCTGGTGGTTATGCAATCCCAATTTAGATGGGGTTGAATTAGTGTGGAGCTGCTGGCCTCACAGGTTCAGTTTGCCATTTCATAGCTTTGTCTCAAAGTTCTATTTTTTCTGAATTATTCAGGCAGGATTTTTTTTTTTTCGATAATATTTGTATAGAGTTTTACTAAAGCTCTACCTGCTTCAGAGTAATGACTTTAAAAACTCTGGGTGTGCTAATGGTTAAACTGCAGCTCCGGAGCAGCGTCTGCACTGGGTGTGTGCTACCCTACGGAGCAGGAATGACTGCATTGCTCCAGTGCTTGGAGTTCAGGAATTTGGGGCCATTTAAAGTGGCCACACCTTTTCTGGGCTCAAAGGGCAGGTTTGTTTCGCAGGGCGTCTCCATAGCAGCTCAGGCTGAGAATGAAAATCAGGGAGGGAGGAGGGGACAGTGTTGAGGATCTGGCTTTGCTCTGTGGATGCCTCGGCTTGGAATTGCCCTCTGTGCAAAATCGCCCATCTGGTCTACACGAACAATTTCTCATATGCAATAGCCAAGGCTTCAGTGTCTTTTAGGAACTCATAGGACTTATCTGAAAGAACAGAAATAGTGCCAGCTCTTGCGGCAATATGTACAGTAGGAAAAAAAATGTGTGAGTGTCTCTCGGTAGCACCATGACCAACTAACCTAGTTCCAAAGCACTGAAAATGTGCAAGGACCTGGTGTCCTCGACGTGTCCTGGGGGAAACTGGACTCGCTGGCTCCTCTGTGCAGGGATCAAAGTGAACCCTGTCCACACAAGACTGAGGCTGTGGCCATTTAGACTACCCCTCCATGGTAGATCATGGGTGCTTGCTGACCCCAGCTGAACAAAACTGAATAATATAGCATATATATTCATGTTCTAGGCCTGCCAGAAACACAAACACTACCCTTGCAGATTGACTGTATCAGCATAGTGTCCTGGCTGCTGGGTTAGATTTAATTTGGTGAATGATGTAGAGGTTTCTCCATTGGAATTAATATGTAAAGTTCAACCATAAACAGCCATGTACTAAACAGATCTATTTTCACAACTCTCATTTTGGGGTCTGATTGGATGATCAATTTTGTCTCGAGCAGGAGGCATGGAGCATGACAAACATTGCTACTTACAGGCAGGGAGACAACCAATATGTTTTACATACAGTATCATAGTGCACTATTAAAATCCTGCTCGGAGCCTACAGTTGTTAGACTACTGAAGTTATGTTAATGCTAACTCTGCAACTTGATAAAGATTGAAGGAGTAGGAAGTTGTCCACTGTTCTTCAGATGCATTTTTACAGGAAAATTGACTAACGTGTTCTATTTGTGAGCAAGTTGTAATGCCTTTTTTACAATGCAGTACCTTTAAGTGGTCAAAGAGTGTTAAAGACAGGAGGGTAAAGAGAACCATGTGGCAATAAATAAGTGAATCTTGCTGAAAATAAGTCTTCTGTGGAAGACAAGGAAAATTGGCATCATTCTTCCTAGTAGTTTAAATTTAGTTCCACTCTTAGCTCTTGAATCTCAGCAAAAAATCTTGGCATGTAATATGATGAGTGTGAATGATGATGTCATCAGCCTAGGTTTTGCTTATTAGTTTCTTTGCAGAGTTATTTGAGTTGTGAGCTGAAATCTCAGTATGTGTTCTTGAATTCCTCTGGGGCTGAACTCATAGCATTCTTTAAGCGTGCTTGAGATGCTCAATACTTTCTTCATTCCCCCCCCCCCCTTTTTTTTTAACTTCTTATCAGAGCAAAGAGTTCATGTGAGCTTTTCTCCATGTTGGTGTATAACTGTAAATTATGATGTACATAATTATGATGTACATAAAGTACTGTGATTTTTTTCCATGGACGAGAAGGAGACCTGTGTGCTCCAAGAGGGGACAGAGGCATAAGAAGGAATTGCTGCTGCTAGTCTGTGCTCAGGGAGACAAGAGGTGGCTTTTCCTGGAGTTTTTAGGTTTGCTCAGTCTCTGGCTTAGGGAAGTTTCTGAACCTGTGTATTCAAGATTATAACTTAGAAAAATATGAATCTTTAGAATTGACAGGCTTCTTTTTCCCAATTCAGAAAAGGGATGGCTCATGTGGCTTGAGCAGTGGACCCTCTGTGGCCACAGTGCAGCAGACAGAAGGAAGCTGCACAGAGATGCTCATTGTCATCTGGTAATAATTTGTGTGGCTAATCAGTGCTTTTTGGAAATAAATCAACTTGTTCTGAATGAGATGAAATTTGGCAACACAATATGTACAAAAGGAAAAATTCTGCAAAGAGCTTGGTGACCAATTGCTGTCCTTAAACATTTGTGACTCCTTGCCAGACTGCGTGTGCTGCTCTGTGGCTTGCAGTATAAAAGCTGTTTTAAAGAGAGTTAATGTGGGGAGTGATTCTGTTATAACTGTGCAATAACATGTACTTAGCATGTCCAACTCTTCTCCTGTACATAAGAGACCTTAGGTTACTTGCAGTTTCCCAGGCACTGCAGTCTCTCCCCTCTGCATGCACTTCCAGCTGGGAAGCTCACAAATTGCTGCTGCTGCTTTTGATGTCGAACACTCATCCCCCTCTGCCTCCTGGCTCTGGTCACAGTGGGCGGCAGAGATGGCCTTGAAGATAAGGGGGGAGTGGATTTGGGATTTTTCATTAAAGCAGCATGGACACGTGGAAGCGGCAATAAGCATTCCTTGAAGTGCATTGCAAGCAAATTTTTAAATATATAAGAAATGTTTATTTTAAACAAGTCATTAGGAAAGTTTTCATTCAGGAAATTTAAATTCTTTCCATAATGGTACAAATGTTTGTTTTCCTGTCTATAGTTTCCTAGTTTTGCTTCCATGACAGCCAAACAAGTGGCTTGTTCTCCTAGTATTTCTATGGTGGATCATCGGGGTAGTTGCACGTACTGCATAGGCACCTTGATTCATGTTAGGAATGTCTGAGCTGTGTGTGCTCAGAAATGCACACGGTGTCATTGAAGTTTTTGTTTTAAAGAGGGAAAAAAAAAAAGTTCAAGCCCCCTAGGGAATGGTGTCCATGGTTTCAGAGGCTCTTCAAGGCTCTGTTTTAGGTCAGTGAACTTCTGTCTGCATTTGTTGTTTTTGTTTGCTCATAAGTGTCCTTTTATATAGCCAGTTGTAACTTGTGCCATGATGCAAAGTTGTACTTCTTTGGGGTTTTTTGTTTGCTTGTTTTTATTATTATTATTTTTTTTTTTTGCAAAGAGCATTTTCAAACTGCATTTTCAAATTTCCACGCCAAAACGGTGGATTTTTAACCTTGACTTATGCATTAATTTAATCAGAAAGATGGATCCCCCAGACTATCTTGCCTCTGTACTTAAAAATCCAGGCTAATTAGAACAGGTGTTAAAGCCAATTCCTAATTACTGCTTAAGCTAGAACAAGGAACCCTCCCTGGGTTACCCTTTGTGGAACCTCCCCAGTGTGTTGCAGATGACCAGCGGTCGCATATGAACCATGACTTTGGAACCTGTCCTGATTTCTCATTCAGTACATCAAAGTCCTGAGCTTGTCTTTGAAGAGTTAGCAGTGAGTAGTCAAACAAGAAATTCAAGACTGGAAAAAATAAAGCTGTGTATAAGTTATCTGTAATTCAGTGTTCTGGGGCTCCTTCTGTGACCTACTTTTCCAACCTGTTTACTTCTGGAGTAAGTGGAGAGCTTTTGTTGTCACACAGATACTGTTACTACACTTGCCACTAGATATAGGGCATGGTGAGCGCTCGTGTTCCTGATGCTCGCAGGATGAAATGGGGTCTGCTTTTATTGAGATGGAGAGATTTAGCTGAGACAGGGATGAGCTTGGTTCTTTTCTTTCCCCTACCTCTTTTAGAGGAAATCTTTTAGTAATCTGTTTAACTTTATTTGCAGGGAACGGAGGGAAGTGCCAGGCTGAGTGCAAATAGATGGAATTAGACCTGTCCTTACAAAGGGCTTGTGCCAGGCTGTGCCACGTGGATTTCTCTGCTTCATGATGCTAGTCTGTGTCTGTTAGATCTGTTGTTGGACTTTACTCTAAAATGTTTGCTGAGGCTTTAGGGTACTCTGGTCCTCCTGGAAAGTGTTGCTGGTTTCTGAGGACTATGGCTGCAAACAACAAAGTGATTCAATTTGTTTTCCCCCTTTATTTTTTTTTGTGGGACTAGAATTTAGATTATTATATGCAGACTAATTTGCTGTTGCAAAATGTGAAAAGTAGCTACTTTTCTAGTCATTTGACTTTTGCTCTGGCCTTTGTGGAGGTAAGCGTGAAAGAGTTCCATTTCTTTCAGTTCTTAGTTTCTCCAGGTTATATCTTTTCCTTGTCAGGTAGCAGTACACATTTGTTTTCAAGATAGCCAAGTCATGCACGAACCCTTTTGACAACTTGTTTTTTTAGCATTAAGAGTTTCTTACTATTGGTAACTGCTTTGCCATTTCTGATAAGCTGCAGTATTGTTCTAGTTTAATCTAAAATGATAATCTCGTCTGATATCAGTAGTCAAATCTATCTCACTAGAAATGGTAGGAGAGCTGATATCTGAACAGAGGACTTGATTTATTGCCTTCGGACAGTCCTGAGGTTCCTAATGCCGAGCTGAATGGAGCTAGTGGATAGCGCTGCATACTCGCTAAATTGGATCTTACTTGTATTTAATTTATGATGGAGAGGGTGATTGCCTGCTATCAGTATATTTGCATTTATGTTCATTTTTTTGAACCTTAACTCAATTGTTCATCAGCTTTCCAAGTACCTGAAGAGATTTTAGCAGAATGCTCAGCTTACTCGTTTTCCTTTTCTTTTCCAGCGGGGATCTGACGAGCTTTTCACTGCTTGTGTTACTAACGGACCCTTTATCATGAGCGGCAACGCTTCCTCTGCAGGTAACATTGTCTGTAAGAACAGAAATTGGTCATTGGCATTGAAATGCTGTGGGTCCCTATCCCCTACTTGTTTTAATTTTAAAATTACCCATTTTTAGTGTTTGCTATTAGGCTGTCAGACTGAGCAGAAGGTAATAAAGTTCTACCATATAGCATTAAAGGGTTAGTGGCTTGAATAAAATTTTTGCAGGACAATTGCTGAAATGATTTCACAGGAATTGGAACATGCAGTTTGTGCTGTAAAATGGTGCAGCTCTAGCACAGTTGAATTAATGTAGGAAAATTTTGCCATATATAATAGCTTTTTATTACAGATTCCTAAGTAACCCTGTCCAAGAGGGAATGCTTGGGTGCTGAGTCTAGATCTTTTCTCTGTGCTTGTTCCAGTGCCTTGAATTGTCTTGCTTTGAGCTGCCATTACCCTTTGAGTCCCTTTATGCTCTGCCCGAGTGTGGTCTCCTTGCCAGACTCTCTCCACTAATGCCCTTGGTCCTGTGCTGCTCATGCCTCCCCTGTGTGCAGTCCAGTTAATACAAAATTATGTCTTGGATCATGAATTTTGTTGTTTTAATATCACTTACTCTAAGATGTGCTCCTCACGCTGCTTCATTGCCCAGAGTGCCAGTCAAAGGGAAAAAGAATAAAGCAGCTGTCAGGAATTGGTGACTGGGACCAAAGGGAAGTGGAGCTGCGGGTGGGTGGAGTTGTGTGTGTACTCAGTAAACAAGCTGCAAAATGGCCACCGGAGAGTTGATTCCATTGCTGTGGCATTCTGCTACGTCACTCGTGTCACTCATGTAATTTGAAAAATGAGTAAAACCACGCGTCTTCAAACTCTGTTTAAATGGGACCGTGGTATGGTCTCATGCAGAGTAATAATTGGCTGGGGAGCACACACTGCGTGTTGAATGTGGTAAATATGTAAATATATTTTATTAAACCCGCTCTAATAGACAGTGATTTTTGCTTTCCATAGCTAATGGAAACGACAGCAAAAAATTCAAAGGTGATAGTAGAAGTGCTGGGGTCCCATCTCGAGTAATCCACGTCCGTAAACTCCCCAGTGACGTCACGGAGGCAGAGGTCATTTCTTTGGGCTTACCTTTTGGCAAGGTCACCAATCTTCTAATGTTGAAAGGAAAAAATCAGGTATTGTTTGAAATTGAAAGTAATGATTATGTCAGTCTTGATGACTTGTCATCAGTAAACCACATGCAAATTGTTTAAACAACTGTCATGCATTAGGAGTCAATAACTTCTGCATACTGTATTTTACATTTCCATGATTATTCTGTGAGCTGTATAAAATACTATTTTCAGACTGTACAAGGAGTTTGGTACCTAATTCTAGGTTGTTATTTATAATTGGCATTATGCTTGGGTTTAAATTACAGACTAGGTAAATGACTTGGACAACAGTGGCATGAGTTGGCTTTTTTCACTTGGGTTTCTTGATAGCCGAGTAGCCACGAGTGTTAACTTTGCAGGCTGAGGATACCTTTACAGATACACCAAATGCGCTGGGTAAAGTCAAGATACGCTTGGGTGATGCAGGAGGTGTGCACTAATTTGGTAACTAAAATTGTCTCTTACAAATTAATGAGTAAAGAAGCAAGCCAACTTTAATCATCACGTAAGATACTACATCTTTAATATTAATTATGAAAATGTGCCTCTATTAGATGCTGCATAGCATGTGTATATGGAAGTAATTAATACAATGACTCCTTACAACCCTTTGCATTTTTTTTTTTTGCTTAAGTAGAGCAAGTTCATAAAGGTATGAAAGAATGAGTAAGATTACAGAGAATTATGAGGTCTCTTAATATGATAATAAGTTAAGAGTCTGGGCTGTCACTCTAGTATGAAAAACTTGAATGTAAATACAATAGTCATTATAATACTGATGCAATTCAATTAGAAATAAAGATGTTTTTCAAGCTATTGTACTATGATATTTTCAAGTGTTAACACTATGTCCTAGTGTGAGCTGCTTTGATAATATCTGAATGTTTTGAATTTGACTTCTCTGCAGGCTTTCATCGAAATGAATACGGAGGAGGCAGCCAACACCATGGTAAACTATTATACCACAGTCACTCCAGTTCTTCGAAGCCAGCCCATCTACATTCAGTTCTCCAACCACAAGGAGCTCAAAACGGACAACTCTCCAAACCAAGCAGTTAGTTTTCTTTACATTGTCGTATTGGTGGGAGGGATGGACGTGTGTCTAGCCTGCTGTTTTGGTTTGTGCTACTGGTATAGACATGAAAGGGTTTCAAGGGATTTGATTTAACTGTGATAGTGCTGAGCAGAGCAGATTGTTTTCTGTGAAATTGAACGCAAACACTTCTGGTGGGGTTTGGGAGCATGACTTTCAGAATAAAGTGCTCTTGTTTGTATCTTTCCTTTTACCTATATTTTTTCATATGCTGCTTGGAACAGTAGGGGTGAAATCATGATTTCTACCAGTGGTTTCTAGCTTAAGGACTCCTGTAAGGTTTTAACTCAAATTGTTAGATGAGCTGCTAAAACGGGCCTGAAATGTCAGAGGAAGAAAATACAGCAACTGAATACAGAGGAAGAAACAGTAACTGAATAAATATTTAAAGATTGAACTTGGAAAAAAATTGTAGTATTTGAAGCTTTATATAAAATGAAGCTCTAGGGTGAAATTGTGCTTTCAGTACATAATGCATTGCTAATGAGCATTAACTTTTGCAGGCAGCACTCGAACACAGCAGTTCTTGGTGCTTTGTCTGTGCTATCTAGAGTTTCAGTGAAAGACAGATACTTTGCATAGAGTAAAAGGTTCCCTTTTTGGCCAGCTCGTTTTGGCATTCATTCAGGACAGGAACACTGGAAAGAAGTTCAAGTTACTTGTGCCTCCTTATCAGGGTTGTTTTCCTAGCACATTCAGCTTGCCTCCTCTCACTTTTCAGACTGACATTCATCACGATCTAATGTTGCGGAGATTAAATGCTACTTGCTGCATATAACAAAAGCAGAATTTAATGCACAATGCTGAGCCCATTATAATGACATACACATAAGGGGGACTCTTCCCATTTTTTTTTTTTTCCAAGTCTTTTTCACTCCTGGATCCCTATAGCAGCTGTGCATTTATCTTGCAGTTTAGTAGCTGACAGATGGGAATCTCGGTATGTGTTCCTGCAAGCAGGAGAGGGTGTCTAACAGGATGTTTGGTTCTGCAGCGTGCCCAAGCAGCTCTGCAAGCAGTGAATACTGTTCAGACCGGAAACCTCGCGCTGCCGGCCTCCGCGGCAGCAGTGGATGCAGGAATGGCGATGGCTGGCCAGAGCCCTGTCCTGAGGATCATTGTTGAGAATCTCTTCTATCCTGTCACTCTAGATGTTCTGCATCAGGTAAAACATGTTACAGCAACGTCTTGTATACAGCAACTAGTATATTTGCAATATAAGTGTTAACAGCATGTTCTTATCCATCTAAAACAGTTTTTGAAGTGAGCAGCTCTGAACATATCCCTCAAAACTCTACTTTCTAGACCATGGTGCCCATGAGATTTTTTTCTTTTCTTTTTTTTTCTTTTTTTTTTTTGGTCTCCATCTGACTAAACTTTAATTTCCAGAGATTTGGTTGATGGCTCATCAATATCCATACTGGTACTTTCAAGACAGCTCTTGAAACTGTAGCTAGGATTTATGGGAAGTAACTGTCAGATTCTACTTTTCTTAGAACATACCAGGTGTTTATGAATCTTCCTGTGTAAGAATTAGTAAGGTAAAACCAAACCTTTTTATTAAGAGAGCACTTCAGTAACTATGTGTTAATCTGATGCACTGCTAAACAAAATACCTACAGGGTAGTTTAGAAACTCAAATACTTAAACTGAAAAACTTAATAGAATGAGAAGATAAAAAATTTTGATTCTGGTAGTGGGGAAAAATGAAATTGACCTATTGGAAATAAAATAACAAGACACACAAATATTATCTTGCAGATTTTTTCCAAGTTTGGTACAGTCTTGAAAATAATTACATTCACAAAGAACAACCAATTTCAGGCCCTGCTACAATATGCTGATCCAGTGAGTGCTCAGCATGCCAAACTGGTGAGTAGTGTTTTCATTGCTAAAAGCAAGCTTTAGAATTTAAGTAATTCAGGTATTTATTAATTTAGATCAACTCTAGGAATTAACATTTTTGGAATATTTGTTGTCATATTATGTTTGTGCAAGCATTGATACAGTGGCATGTTGCATGTACAAGTGAGTGGGAATTTCACCACTACAACAGTAATATTTTGAGTAAATACTTTAAGGAGATAAAATGAAGAAAATTAAGGGACTAAGGTTTTCTGGAGTGAGGTAACACTTCATTCCCAGATTTTTACCCGATTTAGTATAAATGTACTTGACATAAAGAATTATTTCTTTGCAGTCTTTAGATGGACAGAACATTTACAACGCCTGCTGTACCCTGCGCATAGATTTCTCCAAGCTCACAAGTCTCAATGTAAAATATAACAATGATAAGAGCAGAGATTATACACGACCAGACCTTCCTTCTGGGGACAACCAGCCCTCTCTTGATCAGACCATGGCAGCTGCTTTTGGTGAGAGTTGTTGAACTGGGGGCAGGACAAATATAACTGATACTTGTGTCAGTTGGGAATGGTGCGGCAATGTAATCCTAATAAATTTGGTCATGCAAAATTAGTCTTCTCTGATTAGAAAAAACTTGAGAACGGATGGATGAGAGTAGTACTAGGACAGATGTATGCATGCAGGTGTGTGCTGTTAACATAAAAGCTGTTGCTTTGTGTGAGAATCTCTAGATTTTGCTGCTTTCTGCACTTCTAGTGCCATCTGCTGTTCTGTCTACACTATGTAATCTACAATAATTTGGGATGTTGTAGCCTGTAACTTGAAAATTCGTGCTTGAACAGCTATGGAAGCTGTTTAGCTAGTTTAGTCACAGCCATCTTAATAGCCATTTCAGAACAGTAGACTTGGAGCAGGAATACTTTGCCAGTACTTTTGTCATTTATTCAATAAATTCAGTATTATATTAGAGACATTTGATACTTAGTGTTTCTATTTGAGGCTTAGGTTCACAGTGAGTGCTTAAGTGGAAGAATAGAGACCTCAAGATGTTCTGGCTATGTATTGAGTGTTGTCTTGATATGGGCTTGATGTGTAATGTTTATATCTCTTCCCAGGTGCTCCTGGAATAATTTCTGCCTCTCCATATGCAGGAGCTGGCTTTCCTCCTACCTTTGCAATTCCTCAGGCTGCAGGTACTGTATTTCGTAAGTTGAATTTTTTTATATAGGTTTTCTGATTATTTCTGAGTCTGTCTTGAGGTTTTAGAGCTAAGTAATGTTTTCTTTTGTTGAGATTAGTCATGTAAGTCTTGAGTGCTGGCATTAGGACATAGAAGGAATGATGTTTCAGTATATAAAATCAACTAAGAATACAAAAATGTCATTGGAGAACTTCTGCCTAGACAAATCTTCCTGTGGCCACAGGAAAGTCTAAATAGAAGAAAGGAAACAGATAGTAAAAGCACTATTTAAAGTATTTGGGGGAGATGAGTAAGCTTTTTGTATTTAGAATCTCCTCTTGGAGTATTAAATTACGAAGTTGCTCCATTTGAGAACTTGATTGCTGTGAAAGCAGCCAAGTTTCATCCACTTCTCAATATTCTAAATAAAGCAAATATTTAAATATGAGCCTAGTGATGCTTTTAAAGTTTTAAAGTTGACAAAATATTTCTATTTTCAGAAATAACTGTGTCAGGTTAAATGAGGTTCTGGGCACTAAATTCTCCTGTTGGAAAATTAGTAAAACAAATTTACTTTTTTTTTTCATAGCATACTGAGCTAGTGACTCTTCTGTAACTTGATTAGAATTTCCTTGTGAAAAATGAATCAAATTTTGTCCAACCACTAATGTTTTGTCAATATTTAGTCCTATTGGGTGGATGTACAGTGCCACATTGAGAATTAATTTCATTTAACCATGAGCAGATGAGGACTAAAGCTCCTTCCTTTAGAGGGCCAATATTGTGAGGTGCCAAATGTTATTGAGCATCCTGAAAATGTGTATAAATGAAACTTAAATATGCCTTCATTCCAGAAGGAATTAGATAGTGGTAGCATATCATATCTGACTTAAATGCATGGTTAAAGAATGAAGCATTTTTGGCATGCACCAGTTGGAAAGACCTTTTCATATGCATTGCTTGTGACACTTTCCTGCACCAACAGAACCGAGGCTTTGTGCTGATTCCGCTTGTAAAACATGCAAAACATTGTAGTTAACGCTGTGTGGAGAGGCATCTGTTAAGCACCAGGCACTGCAAGAGCAAATATTACTAGAAATTACAACACTTCCTGTGGCACCAGAATTGGAGTCTCCTGTTGCTGCTCGTGTAGTTGACTGTTTTGAACTGTTACTTGCATGTTGAAGAAAGTGTGTTGTTCTCCCTTCTGGTGCAGCAAATACACTAGAGTACATGCTGTTAACTTCTTTACTGGTTAATATTCTTTAATTTCAGGCTTGTCAGTTCCAAATGTTCATGGAGCACTAGCTCCTTTGGCTATCCCAGCAGCTGCAGCGGCTGCAGCAGGACGGATTGCCATTCCCGGCCTCACTGGGGCAGGGAACTCCGTTCTGCTGGTTAGCAATCTGAATCCTGAGGTTAGTGGAGTCCTAATTTTACTCTTTTTCCTCCTTCCTGTTACCTCTGCTTTCACTTTCTGAACACAGATTTTGCTGAAACTCATTGAAAGTGAAATCCTACTGTATCCTAAAGGAAACGGCAAAACCAGAAAAGCAGATGACATGGGCTCTGCCAGTTCTAAACCTCAAAGCAGATCAGTACTCTAGTTGCTGAGGAGAAATGGGAAGTCTGTCTTAAATTGAACTTTGCTCTTCTTTGAAAGCCAAGGGTGCTGCCTGCCTGCTCTTGTCCCATAAAGACTACAAAGCCTATCCCTTCCTCCCTCTTATTTGGAATCTCCCTGCCACTTCCATGGAATAGTGTCATTTGGGTCACAGAAGTCATGTCCATTCTTCCCCCTACCGCTCCCTCTTAGCATGTTCTAGTTGTTAATATATTAATTCAGAGCTACAGAGAGAGTTCATTCTGACCTTTACTCTTTCTGTGTAGTGTCTGGACCCCTGCCAGCTTGACTTTGTCGTACCTGTGCAGTATTTCCTTTGCCATGTGCTTGCACATTTAATTTTTTTCCTTTCCAAAATTCCTGGAAGTTTTTCCTTAGTTAAACCCTTAACAACTCAGTTCACATTTTCAATTCTGTTTAACTTATCTCAATGAGTTGAAATATTTGGGCTTCTTAAAATGAAGCAACTAAAATTGAATAAAAAATTGTAATGAAGGACTCCATGAGAGAGCTTGATAAAGAGTGTCTTGAATTTTTAAGTCAGTTCTTGTCTCCTTGTCAGACTGAAAGTGTAGAATCTTTTAGTGTGTGCAATAGAGTATGCTGAGACTGATGGAAAACAGTAACTAGTGGGACTGCACACACAGTACTACTTTGTAACGCTATAAAACTTACAAATAATGTCAGAGTAACCCAAAAACCTCTTTTGAATCAAAAGGGGAAGTCTGGATGTGATGAAGAATAATCAAAAATATTTAACTCTTGATGATATTAACCAATTGAATTAGTATTTCAGACTTCTTTTTTTTTTACCTATCATTGCTGTTTTCTCCAGGGCATGAAATAATGGCATGGACTGTGGCAAGCTTTGGTTGGGATGAGTTGTTCTTTCTGCCTAGAAACTCTTGGGCTGCTCCAGGAACTGTCGTCTTTGGCTTGGTCCCAGTGACTTGCTCTCCAGACAAAAATCTTAAATATTAAGAGCTGGCATTGTTTTTGACCAATTTAACATGGCCAAGTGTGTTTTTTCTTGTGGTGATTCTGCATTGACAAGGTGGCAGTGATAGGAGTATAGTATAGTCTTTTATCCTATATAAATTTGCCTGTGTTCACAGCTCTTAAGAGCGCTGTCTAAACAATGTGCACAGTTCTTATTTAAATAGGAGCAACCAGTTATTTCATGCCTTGTATTTTTTGATGAGCTCTTCACTATCCATCCAGCTTATCTTTGGGCTAGAGAGACTTTGATACTTGGACTGAAGCTGAGAACTAACAGACCTAAAACTTTATTTTCCATTGCTTGTATAATCAGTGTTGTAGAAACTTACCTATGCCACAACCAGTTAGTTAAGAGACAGTATTCCTCTAGAGTGACTCCTTTGTAACGTGTGGGGCTTTTTTGCCCTCGCCCACAATCATGGAAAGTAAAATTAATTCCACTTACCATTTTTACAATGGGTGGAGGAAGTCTGGATGCCTTGACTTGCACTAGCTTTTATTTTGAATGCAGGCTTCTGTCTGCATGTTACATAGTGCTGTCATTGAGAACAGAGATGCTATTTCTGCTCTTGATATTCTGGCTGAGTAATAATAGCATTGATTTCTGCATTGAGAAAAATGGAAGGGAAGATTTTTCTCTAGTAAATGTAGTAATAAACTCCTTTACAGCAAGCACTTCTAGCACTTTGAGGTGTGTTTTTTTCTGGTTAAGTAGTACAGCTGCGCCTCAATCTTTTGCTTTAAGAGCAATGATTCATATTCAGATTGGACTCTTCTTGTTTGACTGCACCTAAATATGCAATATAGATTCCTTCCTCTAGGTGCTTATCTTAAAGGAGCAAACACAACTGTATTGTTTCTGAATTGATCCGCAAAGGCATTTCTTCTAAGAAATGCTTGGAAATCAGTGAAAACAATATTTTGATTGTGATTTTGGAGAATACTGCAGTTTAATTCAATATTGAAGCCAGTAGAAGGCACTCTGTTGTGATACTGTCTCCTATCTCTTTGTATATCTTAAGTAAAAATGCCTTTTCTTTATCATTGTGTTCCACTAGGTAAAACCTATTAACTGTTTCTGTAAACAAATATTGTATGTAGAATTCTATAAATCTGACTGATGGAACACTACATATTTCCTTATGTATTTACTGACCTGTGTTTTTTGCTACTTTTTTCTTTTCTCCCCCATCCCTGAATTTTTTTTTCTTCCCTTGATCCGGAATTTCTTTGCCAACTGACTGCACGGTACTTCTGCTTCCTGTTGTTGCTTGAAACAAAATAAAAACATTCCCCTTCCAAAAAAAAAAAAAAAAAAAAAAAAAAAAAAACCCTGCTCTTCGGAAACCAACCTGCCCTTCAATATTAACCATCTTGAAAACTTCATCATCCATCAACCAATTTCGCCATTTCCTGCGGGGACTCTGCCCTTCCTCGTTGTGGACGATTTGTGCAACCTCGCTCTCCCCTTCGATTCCTTACCTCTTCCCTGTCCCTCCGCTGCCTTGCTCTGCTGTTCTCTAAAGAGAGTTACACCCCAATGCCTCTTTATTCTTTTCGGTATGTTATTATTCACACTTTTTATTACCTTGTTTTTCATTTATTTGAGATTACTTTTTTGATACTTCAAAAATGTACAGTTTGCAGTTTGCCATTTTTGAATGCATAATTTCGTTTTTACATTGTTTACTTAGTTTGCTATTTAATTTTAGTTTTCCTTTATTTTATGTTCAATTATGCATGGTTTATTGCTTTGCATGTCTTTTATAAGAGTTTTAAATTGTGGTAGCATGCTAAATTTGTCCAGTCTTCTGGCAGTTAGATTTTTGCTTTTTGCTGAAACCCAGTATCTTTTCTTTAATGTATTGTTCCATTATTATTCTGCTATATAAAATGTTCCTTAAGTAGAGCAGAATAAGTAAACATGGTTGGAATGAGATCAGTTCTGGTTGTGAATGAATGTTTTTGCTGTTGGATTGATTAGCTAATACTAAGTTGGATGAGATTTCATTTTGTCCTACCTGAGACTATTTTTGTTCCTCACTTTCTGAAGGAGTCTATGGTGATGTGCAGAGGGTGAAGATTTTATTTAATAAGAAAGAGAACGCCCTAGTTCAGATGGCTGATGGAAACCAGGCTCAGCTTGGTAAGCAAGCTTAATTATATGAGATTGCATATGTTAAGAAACCTAATGACTACTCCAAGTTTTAATATCAGAGTGCTATCATCTTCTCTTAGAAAAACAACAAAAAAAACCTCAATGTCGGTACTTAATTACTTGCTTGTATATGTAGTTTGGGTATAGTGCAAGCCTGGAGGAGGTGTATGGTATGTTTGTGTCAGAAAATTGTACTGGGAAGAGAAAATAAGGCCAGGAAGTAATGCCTGGTATGCAATTCCTAGAGCATGTGATATTTGCATAGGGAAGAAAGAGTGAAATTCTAGTTTGGGTTGAAACATGAGGGGAAAACTGAAGGCGGTGCTTTCTTTAACTGTTGCAGCCATGAGCCATTTAAATGGTCAGAAGCTTCACGGGAAGCCAATCCGTATAACTCTGTCCAAGCACCAGACAGTACAGCTTCCCCGTGAGGGGCAGGAGGACCAGGGTCTGACCAAGGATTATGGAAATTCTCCTCTCCATCGTTTCAAGAAACCAGGCTCCAAAAATTTCCAAAACATCTTCCCCCCTTCTGCCACTCTTCATCTGTCCAATATTCCGTAAGTATCTGCGTGAGGGGCTGGGTCTTAGATGGCCGAGTATAATAATTGAAAGTGTTTGCAGTTGAAGTTTATTTCAAGATGAATATAGTCAACTTTTCACTATTGGCAGGAATAGAGTTTGCCCATCTTCCTGTAGTTCCACAGTTTTGCCAGCCCATGGAATGACTGGCAAATGACTTAAAACAGGAACTGATGAGGACTGTGTGTATACATTTAGCTGGAAAATAATGATCGTTCTCTTTCAGACCTTCAATAACTGAAGAAGACCTCAAGATGCTATTTTCAAGCAATGGTGGGATGGTCAAAGGATTCAAATTCTTCCAGTAAGTTGTTGGGTTTGTTTTTTTTCCTTATGGCCCAACCTGCAAGGGTGGTAGAAGCACTAACCAGTAATCTTGACTGAAAATTAATTTGGTGTAAGTTAAAGGTGAGCAGAATTATTTTTGTATTTGACTCCTATAGAATAAAGAATTCAGGGATGGCACTCGGTTTGAGTGCATGGTGAGTATGCTGTGTAGATGAAAAAATACTATTTAAGGTGGCTGAGTTGTTTATCATGCAGACTTACTCTTCCGTATAAAGGGAAAGAAATAGATTTAAATTACCCAAGTAGCTTTAAAGTAAACTGTTTGCCTTGCCTTCTTGAGTGCTAGACAAGAAAATTGCTTAGATTTAGACTCAACAAATAATGTTACTAAACGTAAACTTCTGCCTTGTCAGGAAGGACCGTAAAATGGCTCTGATCCAGATGGGCTCTGTGGAAGAAGCAATTCAATCACTCATTGACCTTCATAATCACGACCTTGGGGAGAATCATCACCTGCGTGTGTCCTTCTCAAAGTCTACCATTTAAAGCTTTGGAAGGTGTGAGACAAAATGGACTTGACTTAAAACCTCTTGGGTTCAGCCTTGACCTTAGAGGGCTGAACACTAGAGTTTCAACTTCCATCATTCCAGAAAAAAAAAAAAAGCCACTTTAAAAATGCAGCTGAAGTGACCTTAAAAGACCAGAGATTTTATTTTTTTAAAGAGAAATCAGTTTACCGGTTTTTAAAAAAAAATTAAATCTAATTCATATTGCTAACCTTGTGGTGATGGGTAACAATCTTGACTGTTCAAATAAAATCACAAGTTAAAGTTTACACTTTGGAACCTGCTCTGGGAAAATTCCCCTCCTCTCCTTCTCCTCCTCCCCTCAAAAAGCAGATTCTAACAAGTTTATCAGGTTTCACATTGATGCCTTTTTTATTTTCTTTACCCATCCATGCCTTGAAAGACCTAAAACCACTGTGTAAATTCACTTTAGCGCCTTGGAGTCAGGATTTTGCAAAATGCATGGTGTGTAGGAGTTCCCAACTCACCCAGCACAAAAATAAGTTGCATTGATCTTACCTAAACTGTGCATCTGCTATCCTGTGCCTTAAATTTCTTTTCTTTTGGGGAAAACATCTGAACTGTAGGGATTTGATTGGGAGAGTTAAGGGGAATGAATGAGTTCTGACTTACCAGATCTGTGTATTGTGAAAAGGACAAGTGAAGCTGGCAAGTGGATAAAGAAAATACTGGGCTTTGACTCTTTAGGCAGTTGTATCCCACAGTCCATGAAATGTCTCTATCTGCGTAGTATCATGTATCTTCATGCCACTTTCCAGTTTGCATGTGGTTTATCTCTATCTGCAAACTTTTCAAGTGGGAGTTATTTAAGATCCTTTTGTTTGTAACATTCAGACTAAGCAGCAAGGTCTGGGTGGGGAAGCATTCCCATGACCAAATTACATTCCAATGTCAATAGCAAATCACCAGGCTCTGCCCTTCACAAGAGCATTGATCAAGATATGAAATTAACCACTGTTGGACACTTGTGAAGACGAATCATTAAGAGTTTGTCTAAATTGTGTGTGTGTGTATATATATATATCTAAATACTTGGCTAGGATTTGAAAAATTATTGAATGTCCCACATTTAGAAAGGTGTTCATGTGAGTCACCTTCGTGCCCCTAATTTGAGATTAACAAGACCAATGTAGCTCTGCCATCATTCTTATAGCATGTCTTCAGCATTTGAGCTTTTTGTTTTAATTCTTGTATTATACTTTTGATGCAGTTGCTGTCATCTGTGCCTAGCAATATTTCCAGTTGACCAAATATTCTAATCTCTTTATATGCAAAAGAAATAGTTTAAGTACCTTTTTATAGAACGATAAGATGGTATAAATGTAATCTAAATTTACTCCTTTGTGGTATTACCCTTGTATACTGTACTTTCTTATTTTATTTTTTTTTGTAATTGAAACTGTAGGGCAGGAATTTAGTTATCAGGCTGAGGTCATGACTGGGAATGAGTAATGTAATGAATTTGATCAACCGTGGTAAGCGAAACAGATTTTTAAAGCGAAGTGTTTTGAGCTAAGAAGCACAAATGACTTGTGAATTTAAGTAAAAGGACCCAGGCTAAAGTTTTTACTTTTTTAAAACTGCAAGCCCAAATCTTTTTAAGTTATAGGAAGGGAAATTATTAAAAGTAGAATGCAGCAGATTGTTTTTTCCCAGATTATACTTTTTTTTTCCTGGCTTACAATTCTTTTTTTTTCAGGCCATTCTGCCTTCTATTTTGTATAATCCGATGTTGCCTTACATTTCCCTCTAACCTGCAACCTGTTCGGATGCAAAATAACAAGAATCTTGTACTTTTTTTTCAGGGTTTTTCTGCAAATTGTGGACCAAAGTTTGTTTTTTAATTGTCTTAGTGTCGCAAGTTATGATTTCCTTGCTTAGTGTGGGAGCTCTTGACTTGCCTAGCACTGAGTGTTTGGAAAAGTCTTAACTTTTCTTAGTTCCTCCCTGAAGTCTTGAGGACGTGAATTATGCTGGAGAAGTGTGTGACGTCTGAGTGAGGGTTCAGCTTGGGCTGCTGGCATGAGGGTGCTGAGACTTATCTGCCTTCGTCTCCAGCTTGTGGCTGCAAGGAGTGTGAAACCATCCTAAATGGAAGTATTGCCCCTGGTTGAGCTGGAAAAAAAGCTCAGCTGAGAGATAGGTGCTGGTTTTGGTTACCTATAAATTGGGATAAGCTGGTTGATGAAAAGCTTTGTCACCTGCTGCTTTTCACAGCTTTTACATCTTATCCCCAGTGGGGCAAACTTGGAGGTCTTGGTGACTGTCACGGTTGCCTCCTCCTCCTCTGCCTTCCTCCGCAGAGGGACAAGGGCGGATTGGTTCCTCCTGCAGCCCGGGAGCGCCGGCTGCTCCAGCGGCTCCTTGACCGCATCCATGCGCAATCCAAGCGGCAACAGCCGTGGTTTAACTTGGAAACACAATCAACCTCACCCAAGACGCTGGGAAGAGGCTTATTGGAATGAAACCTGTCTGGTGGCCTTCAACCCTGACCTGGTCAGCACACAGGCTATGTGTATTTTGCAAAATGCAATTGAGGTAACCCCCGAACCCAAACAATTGTGGGTTTTTTCCTTTGGATCCCTGTGTTTGCATGTAAAGAATGTGAGTAACAAAAGGGTGTACATATTTATAATTTTTTTATACCTGTTGTAAGACATGAGGGGGCAGCAAAACCCAGTTTTTTTATGGTGAACAGATGTATTGTATATTTTGATAACAGCTATTACAGGTTCAGTATTGTGGAAGGTGGGGTGGGAGGGGAAGCATCCACAACATCAGAATTCCATTGCCTCTTTCAAAGAATGTTTGTAATGCAAAAAGATGAAATTAAAACTATTTTATAACAACCTTTGTACCTTTCTGTAGCTCCATTATTTACTGTTCAGATTGTAGAAAGCAGTTATTGGCCAGTCTGTACTTGTGCTTTCAATAAATTTCTTCTGTATTCTTTGCTTCTGATTTTCCTATCTTTTTATTGTGCCTTTTTTTTCTTTTTTTTTTTTTTTTTGCTTCTGATTTTTCCTCCTAATGTAATTTCAGCTGCCTCATTTTATAACTTTGACTTTCCCCATACCTCTGGGCTAGCGGAGCGTGTTCATGTTAGCGTCTCGGTGCAGAGGAGGTTGGGAAGGGATCGGATCACATCCTGCCTCCGCCTGGAGGCTCCGAGATATGGGGCTGTAGATGGGGCCTTAACTGATGCTCTGCCTTTGTCACATTCCAACACATTTGTTTTTTTTTTCCATGTTCCTAAACTTTCCATATACTCTAGCTAATATCCATGGAATAACCAACTCTCAAGTCAAATACGTCTCTGCAGTTGGGTGCTTTAGGTGTGTGGAAGCTCTCTGGATGTTGTAGCGTTTCACAGCCAGCTCGTGGCGGTGAGGGGATTCCTGCTTTGACTCCTGTTGCAGCAGTGACCGATTCCTCCTGGGTGCAGGAGGAGCCAGGGCATTAGGTACTAGAGCTTTGACTCCTCCTCTGCATCCTGAACCCGGATTGACTTGTGGAGGGGGAAGGAAAAGCTCTCCTAGAGCTGGGGCTCTGGAGAGCACACTCGGGAATGAGGGAGCCCCATGCTCTTGCTATCCAGGGCATGGAAGTCCAGCTGCCGAATGGGAAGCACCAGGGACCCAAGGGGCAGAGGGACCCTCCAAGGGCAGTGCAGGAAGCACCTTCTCCCCCCTACCAGGGCTCTGCACTGGAGCTAGAGGTGAAAACATTGCGTTTGAATAGACTTCCCTGGGGTGTTGGGACATAAAGAATAAATACGTTGAGCTGTTGTGCTCGTGGTGCTGCTGTTCTCTCTCCTTCAGCTGCTTTCCCTTTGGGTTGGCTCCGTAGCCTGGTTTAGAGGCAGCTCAAGCGCGTTTTTGAGCTCCACGGCTACTGAGCTGGATCCTGCAGGAGCCTCAGGCTCCTTCATGCCATCCCTTTAGTTCCTTGGAACTATAATAGGATTTGTAACAGCTGCCTCTCCCTTGCCCATCTCCCTGCCCGCATGTGAACAAAGCGGAGCCGAACGCAGCGCCCGCAGGAAGGGGGACGGGGTGCTGCATGGTGCATGGGGACGGTTGGGGACAGAAGGTGCATGGCCCTGTCCTCCTCTCTCCATATAACTCTCCTTTCTGATGGTTTCCCCCTGGAAACCTCCCTGTACATGATTTTTTTTTTTCCTTCCTCGTGCTCGTGGCTCGTTAATCACAGGAAGTTTAATGAGCCGGATCCCTTGAGGAGGGAGCGCTGGAGCAAATGGAAGCTGCACGGGGCGGTGGGAAGGAGGTGCAGGGAGGGAGCAGGAGCAGCTCCTGGTGCTGCTGTCCCTGTCCCAGGGGATAGGGAGGGATGGCGGGAGCTCGGGGCTGTGTCGCTGGGGGAAGAGCAGCTTGTGCGGGGGCACGAGCAGCACCGGTGCCTGCTGCATCCCCCCATGCACCGCTGCACCTCGTGCATGCAGTGCGTGCATGGAAATGCCGTGTGCGGTGCATGCGGGGTGCACAGCCGCATGCAGCGCCCCGCAAACGCCGCGTGCGGTGCGCACGGGCGCATCGCCGTGGCAACGCCGTGCACGGAGTACACACGCGCGCATCGCCATGGAAACACTTGGAAATGCCATGCGGGTTGCACGGCCGCGGCATCGCCTTGGAAACGCCGTGCGCGGCGCATGGATGCGCGCGGCGAGGCCGGGGCGCAGGGCTGGGCCCGGCGCCAGCTCCGCCGCTTGGCACCGGCACCGGTTTTGTTCTCGGCTCCTGCGCAGCGTCGGGGGCCCTGCCCTCTGTGCAGCCGCAGCGGGACGGCGCCCGCTCCCGCCTGCGCTCGCAGTGAGGGTGCCTGTATTCCCACAACGCGGGGAAACACCTTTTTCTAAGTATTTTTTAAGCGGAAAGTGCTGACTTGGGGCATCCCAAATTTCCAAGCAGAGCGTGAGGGCTCCCCGGCTGCCTCCCTGCGAGCTCCGGTGCTCAGAGTGAGATCCTGGTGAATGAACCTGTCCCAGTGGATGGGGCACCCTTGGCTTCCCGGCCAGCGCTGGGAATGCCCATCCCGCCGTGCACACAGGGTTGGGGCTGATGCCGCCTGTTCTCGGCAGCATTCCCGGCGTTCCCAAAGCAGCAAGCACCGATATTTGCAGAGGCCGGGACTGCCCCGGTGCTGCTGCTGGAGTGCAGAGCGGGAAACGCTGCCTGCAGAGGGGCGGGTTTTAGCGCAAATAGTTCAGGAGAGGAAACAGGAGCGGAGGATGAGGGCTCCAAGGGCATCCCCGGCCCCGCGGGATCCCATCCCGCTGCTTCCCGCGGAGCAGGATGCTCCGGAGCGCGGGGCAGCGCCAGGGCGCTCGTGCCGCAGCGGTGGTGCCGGGGTCCGGGGCGGGGGATGCGGGCGCAGGGATGGCCGTTGCTACGGCAACCGCGGGCCCGGGAAGCGGGAAGCCGCGTGTGAATCCATCCGTCATTGTAAGGAGCCGGGAGCCGCGGTGGGGGATGCGGAGCAGGGAGAAGGGGAGGGCGCTGCCCGAGCGCCCAGCCGGGATGGGGCGTCGCGCCGGGAAGGATGGGGAAGGACCGGCCTCCGGCTGGGACTCCATGGCCATGGGGAGGGAACCTGCACGATGCAGCCCCGGTCCGGCTTCACCTCCGCTTACGGGAGCAGCCGGCACCGGCCACGTGCTGCCGAGCGGGAGGATCCGCGGGATCCGCGTTCCCGCTGCAGCGCCGCGGCCGCCCCGGCATCCGCGCGGCCCTGGGCTCGGCGGCGGCTCTCCTGCTGCCGCCCCCGCTAGAATCCCCGCTCGGCCGGCGCGGAAAGTCGGGGTTTTGCCGGATTATCCATATGTTTGCAAGGCCGCGGCTCGGCGATATCCGCCCCTAATCCAATTGGCAGCAGCGGCCGGGCCCGGCAGCACCGCGGCTCCCGGCGGCACCAGAGCAGCCGCCTCCGTTCACGTCTTTATTGGCTCCGACCCAGCGCAGGGGCTGCCGCAGCCCCGACCCCCATCCCCTGCCCCATCCCCTGCCCCATCCCGGCCCCCTGTTTGGCACAGGGCAGAGCTGGGAATGAGGCCCCCCCCGACGAGGCCAGATCCCAACGGGCCCCCGGCTCCCCGATGCGGCCGCGGCTTCGGCCAGCCCCGTATTTACAAAAGGCCCCGAGCGCGGCCCCACGTCCCCCCCTCCCCAAAACCACCCGGCGGCTCCAGCACGGGGCTCTGCGCCCCCCAATCCCACCCCTGGCCGGCTGGACCCCCCCCTCCTGCAGGCAGATTTACAACCCCCAACAAGCTCCCCCTTCCCGCATGGAAGTGTAAGGAGAAAAAAGGGAAAAAAAAGAGTCACCGTGCGGGACAGCCCGGCCTGGGGGGGTCACTCCTTGAACCTGCGCCCCGGCGCCGCTTTGCGGTAGTA
>JAWLRI010000152.1:879857-892738 GCA_034781795.1 Crypturellus tataupa
CCCCCGCGCGGGGCCGCGCGGCGGACCCCCCCCTGCGGCCCCGGCGCGGCCTTCCCGCCCCCGCGCGGGGCAATAAACGCGGCTCCAGCCGCAGAGGAGCGTCCGCCGCGACGCCCGCGACGCCCACGACGCTCGGTCCCGCTCTCGGCCCCGCCATGGCGCCCCGTCCCGCTGCCCGCCCGGTCCTGGCGCTGCTGCTGCTGCTGCTGGGCGCTGCCGTGAGCGGTGAGTGCGGCCGGGGAGCTGAGGCGGCGCGGGCGACGCTCCGGCTGCTCCCCTGGCCACGAGGGAGGTGGACGGAGCTGGGTTTGTGGGGGGTGACGCTCGGGATCGCGGTGCCGATGCCGGGATCACGGTGCCGGCGCCGGGTTCGTGGTGCCGACGCTGGGATCAGGGTGTCGATGCCAGGATCGCGTTGCCGATGCTGGGATCATGGTGCCAATGCTGGGATTGCGGTGCCGATGCCTGGATCGCGGTGCCGATACCGAGTTCGCGGTGCCAATGCCGGGATCACAGTGTTGATGCCGGGATCGTGGTGCTGAAGCTGGGATCGCGGGGTTGATGCCAGGATCACGGGGTTGATGCCGGGATTGCCAGGATTGTGGTGCCGATGCTGGGATCGCGGGGCCGATGCCGGGATCATGGTGCTGATGCCAGGATCATGGTGCCAATGCTGGGATCACAGTGTCGATGCCAGGATCATGGTGCTGAAGCTAGGATCGAGGTCACGATGCCAGGATCACGGTCCCGATGCTGGGATCACGGTGCCAATGCCGGGATCACGTTGCCGATGCTGGGATCATGGGCTCAATGCCAGGATCACGGGATCAATGCCAGGATTGCGGTGCCAATGTTGGGAATCACGGTGCCGATGACGGGTTCGCGGTGCCGATGCCGGGATCGTGGTGCTGATGCCGGATCATGGTTTCACTGCCAGGATCACGGTGTTGCTGCCGGGATCGTGGTGCCGATGCCGGGATCACGGTGCCGATGCCGGGATCGCGGTGCCGATGCCGGGTTCGCGCTGCTGACCTGTCCCCGCTGCAGCTCGGCCCCGCGGCCGCATCCTGGGGGGCTCTGAGGCCCGGCCCCACCTGCGGCCGCACATGGCCTCGCTGCAGCTCGACGGCGAGCACGTCTGCGGCGGATTCCTCATCGCGGAGCAGTGGGTGCTGAGCGCCGCGCACTGCACCGAGGAGACGTGAGTGCCGCGGGCGGCGGCGACGGGGACCCCGGGCTGCACCGGGGGCTCCCGAGGGCCCCGCAGCCCCCGGGGAGGCTCTTGCCGAGCGGCTGCCTCTCCCCGCAGGGACGGGAAGTTTTTCCAGGTGCTGCTGGGCGCCCACTCGCTCACGGCGCCGGAGCCGCACAAGCGGCTGTACCGCGTGCGGGCGCAGATCCCGCACCCCGGCAGCAACGTGGACAACAACGAGGACGACCTGCTCCTGCTCCAGGTGGGCACCGGCGCCGGGACCCCACCTCGTCCCTGCTCCCCTATGGGCTCCAAGCAGCTACAGCTGCTCAGGAGCCACCGCCAACCGCATCCCCGCTTCGCTCCCGGCAGCTGGAGGAGAAAGCGGAGCTCAACGAGCACGTGCAGGTGCTGCCCTTCCAGCGGGAGCAGCGGGACGTGGCGGCCGGCACCGTGTGCGAGGCAGCCGGCTGGGGCACCGTGAGCCACAGCGGCCGCCGGCCCGACCGGCTGCAGCAGGTGGAGCGGCCGGTGCTGAGCCGCGACGAGTGCAACCACCGCACGCGCCACGACCACTCCATCACCCCCAACATGATGTGCACCGACTCCCGCAAGAAGGACACCTGCAAGGTACCCCCCCCGTGTCCCCAACGTGACGGGTTTTGCTGCGCACGGGGCCGCACGGAGCCACCAACGGCCCCTTTCGCTCCGCAGGGCGATTCCGGCGGCCCCCTGGTCTGCAACGGGGTGGCCGAGGCCGTGGTCACGGCCGGCTCCCGCGTCTGCGGCAACTACAAGAAACCCGGCATCTACACCCGCATCGCGCCCTACGCCGCCTGGATCGACCGTGTCATGCACACCATGGCCGGGGACGGGGACGAGGACGGGGACACCTCCTGAGCCGCCCCTGGGCCCCCGCTCTGCGCTCTGCGCCCTGCTCTGTCCACGCCTGCAATAAAGTCACGATGATTCCTGAGCCGCCGCCGGTGGCGATGGAGCGAGCGGAGGGGATGGAGCAGGGGACGGAGCCAGAGGCTGGAGCAGGGATTGGAGCAGGGAATGGAGCAGGGGATGGAACAGGGGTTGGAGCAGGGGATGGAGCAGGGGATGGAGCAAGGACGGAGCAGGGACGGAGCAGGGGGACGCAGTGGCAGGCGCAGCGGTGGCTGCAGCGGTGGGACTGCTCCTTCCTCCAAGGCACCAGCTGCATCTCCCACCACAGAGGGGCAGGTCCAGCCCAGGGAGGATGGAGCAGGGGATGGGGGGGATACCCTGGGCTGGGGGATCCTGCACGTCCCCCATCCCTGACCCACAGGGGCAGGGAGAGGGGACAGGGACCCATCCAGCCCCACAGCCCCCATCCTGCCCTCCCGACCAGCCGGGGCTGCCAACCCTTCCCTGACGCACGCGGAGAAGCTCCAGAACGTCCCCTCTCCTGTGCGCGAATCGTGTTGTCCCCATCGCCCCCCATGAGCCACATTGTCCCCATCGCCCCCCCACGAGCTGCCCCATAGCGGCTGCACAGGGACAAACGGGCACAGACGTCCCCAGTCTCCGCAGCTCTGAGCAGCTCTCGCCCTGTCCCTCGGAGCCGCTTCAGCAGTGCCCAAAAAGGGCCCTCGGGAAGGTCCCTGTGCACATCCCGTGTCCTGTGGTCCCCAGCGCGGGGTCAGGACGTGCTCTGCGCCCACTTGGGAGCTTTGTCACACGCACAGGGCCAGCCCGTGCACAGGGACATTGCGCAGCGGCTCCCGGCCGGAGCGGCCCTACGGAGCAGCCGGCACCCGAGCGGCTCCGGACGCAGCTCCGGGCTCGGAGCAGCGCGATGGGAGCAGCGGGAAGGAGTTTCCTTGCAGAGCGACTGCTCCTTCCTGCCTTCGTGCAAACAAAGAGCAGCAGCAACCAAGCATTAAACAACCCCCACGCCTGCGCGGGGACACGGAGATTAGCCAGGACCTAGATTGATTACAGTTTTACTTAAAGGGATAAGAGTTTTAACAAGAAGTTCTAGTTTCCTAATTAGCCGTTTCGTTTTCCTTAATTACCCCTAGAATGGCAATGCAGAGACCTGCGCCACCATTAAATGCAGGAATCAAGAGGAACAAGCTCTTTGCCTTCAGTGCAATTATTCACTGATAAGTGGAAACCCATTCCCACATGGAAAAGTATATATAAAATTGGGCTTGTTCTCTCCTTTAAGTGGCCTCTGGGGAGAGCTGGAAGTTAACGAGTGCGGGAGGAATTTGGCCAAGTGCAAAGCAGCTTCACTGGCCTTTGGCGAAGGGCACAGATTTCTTGGTCTGATTGTGCAGAGAGGAACTTCAGGGGCCTCTTCTGTTTCGCTTTTGCTCATGCATCCACTGATCAAGCAAAGTCGTAAGGGGAAGTTATTTTTTTGAGAACAAAACCGACATTCTGAACATTCTTTACAAAATTAAGGGAACCTTTATTTACAAAATAGCTGCTGCTCCCGTGAGAGACGAGGGAAGGGAGGGTTGCTCCAGGGCAACAGGCTCCTGCTCTTCCAGACTGGGAGGAAATTGTTCCATTAACTAGAACATGGATACACGGTGCTGGCAAAGTCTCCTGTCAGAGGAGCAAGTTCCCTTGCAAGGATGGAGATCAGGGAAACAGGGATCAACAGGCCCATCGCACAGTTCCCAAGCAGTGTAGAAGCAAAGGATGAATACAGGGTACTGTGTCTTTGCTCCCTTTCCCAGAGATTTTGTCTGTGCATCCCCAGGTACCGCAGGGATCACCGCGCAGCGCTCAGCCAAGGGACACCGAGAGGCAGCAGGTTTCTCACCAACCTGGCCCTTGACTCCTGGTTGATTTTGCCTCGGAGAGTGACAGGGAAACCTCTCAGCTTCCTTTTGAGCTCTTCCCCATACAAAACTACATCCCCCTTTCTGTTTTTAGGGCACAAAAGGGAAAAGCAGAAAAATCAATGCAAGGAAAACACAGCAGCACCGCTAGCCAACTGCTTGGCACTGCCTCGCAGGCAGCAGCAGGATGGAGCTCTCAGAGCCTGCGAAGGAGAAGTGCTGCTATTCCCTCATCCCAAACACCTCCGAACGTGCCAGCTCCAAGTAGCTCCTCCACTTGGTGCCCGTTGCTGCTTTTTTGCCCCACGAAAAGGGGCTCTCACGAATAGCTGAGGGGCATCCTCCTCCACAAGCCCCCGCACAAGCAGTTCTTGACCCAGCGCTGCTCCCACTGCTTCACTGCAGTGACTTTGTTGGGCGATTTCAGCATGGTAACGCAACCACACCTGAAAAAAACACACACACAAAGGAGTGCAGCCAGGCACAGAAGCCTAGGAAAAAAGCCAACATTGCCGGGACTCCTCTATGAATCACACAGGGAACAAGGAATCAGGAAAAAAAAAAAAAAAAGCTTTTGCCCTTGACAGGTAATGTTTGTGAGCAGTAAAAAACAGCTGAGACCATGTGAGCAATTATCTTAAATGAAGAGAGGTTATCTTGGAACACAAGGCTGTCTTGAAGACAACAGCCCCCAGCTGCTATTTATACATAAAACAGCAGACACTCATCCTGTAAAAATGATCTATTACAGAGAGTTTCTATTAAAACCAATAATTAAAGCTAATTCGATCATATGATTAGATAGATGTTTGTTCCCTGCACCATCATTTCAAAATCCAGACTCTGATGTGAAGGGTGGAGGGGACTAAAAGGACCTTTAAATCGAGTTTGAAAATAGCGCTGTGGATTCTGGTTGTTTCCTCTTGCCACCTCCTCTCCAAGAACACAGGTACCTTTTTTTTTTTTTTTTTTTTTGTAATATCAGACCTGCAAAACAAAGCTGGGGATCTCTCATTACCAGTAAAGATCTCTAAAGGCCAAAATCTCTTCTCCATTTACCTGTGTAAATATTCTCATATTTTTCTGTTAAAAGAAATGTCAGGTTTATTCCCTGGTGCAAAATTCAGCTCCTAAATGTAATGTAGTTCAGCCACTAACGAGGAAGAATGTAGCTAATTCTCACAGAACTGGGCTTATTCTGCAGGACAAGGTAACAAGATGCTTATTGTAACAGCCATGCTGCAATGACAGAAGCAGCTATTTTGAGTCAGGGATACTGCTCTTCCAGAAGCCTTTTAAGAATCTCGGTTGTCCAGATTAGGGGAGTCTTAATCACAACCCAACCCACTCTCCTCCTGTGCAATCATAGTGCCATAAACTAAAAGCCTTATTATAGAAGACGCATTTCCTCCTGCAGACATAGAAATGTTACAGAGCTCTGTAAACAGAGACTGAAGGAGTTTTAAATAACAGAAAGAGCAGTCTGAGTTTCTGCCAAGACTTTCTGTGCATCAAAGGGTTGGATGTTTGCATTGCTCACCTCGTACACGACTTGCACTCTTCTGTCGGGTAGGCTCCTAAGTGAAGCCGTCTCAGGTGATCAATCTTGGGCTGTCCAGGTGCCCTGGGTAGGAAGAAGAAGGGCAACTTTTCAAAAAGACTGTTTCTAAAAGCTGCTTCCAGGACAGCCTTTTCCTAGAGTACCTGAGATTCCATCCATTAAAATCCAAAAGGAAACCCAAGCAAATCCCTTGCGCTGACGCCAGAGTTAATCACTCTCAGAGACTCATTCCCTCCTTGCTCCCAGAAAAAGCTGGGACCAAAGCCTGGGAGCTCCCCCCTATTCCACACTGCTGCAACTCCTAGAATTCCCAGAAAGGGCTTCCAAAACCCGGTCCAGGTAAATCCGAGTTTGTCAAAACTCCCTTATAGTTTCAAGTCGGTGCAGAACATTTCCTATTTCCTGCTGAAGACTCGCACTGCAGTTCTGACCGGAGAGCCTGCAACACTCTGCACCGGCAGCTGCATTTCAGTAGGATGAAACACATCCCACACTTTACTACACAGTGCGTAAACTGTCAGGGAATTTAAGGATATGTTGAAATTAATCTAAACACAAGCTTTTTTTTTTTTTTTTGTCCACTCTAGAGAACAAATCTCCCTCAGGTCACATATACAAGTGGATAAGTAAAGAACGCAGGTATCCCAAACTCACTGATCTCTCAGGGCTGGAAAGAGACTCTGTACCTTACAAAAGCATCAAACTGGGAAGAGACAGTGTGACCAACAAGGCCAGGAGCTTTTCCAAACTGCAGCCGGACGAGCTGTTTGCTCTGCAACTTGGTGATAATGCCATCGTTGATGGGCAACCAATCGATATTGGGAATGAGCAACTGGCTGGGCAGGAGGCAACATTCATCTATGAGGGCATCATCTGGCTCCGTCATGTGATTTTCCTCACGACCTGCATGGAAAATGAAGCAGAGGGAGCGCCAGCTCTAATGTTTCCCATTTAAAGATTGAGAGAAGCTGCTGCGTGCAGCTTCCTCCCCCATCCGCCAACACACCGCAGAAAACAATAAACTTGGCAGCTGTACTTGCCCTTTCTAAATGCTACAGACCCACTCAAATGTTACTCCCCCCAATTACTCCTTTCATGCACAAGCCACATGAAGGAAGGATCCTTTTGTTCGAGGAACCGGGTAAACCCTTACAGCACAGCCAGAGTTTAGTTAGAAGCCTGAAGAGCAGGGACATGCTGTCCTGGGTGTCAGAGGTTGCTGTGTAGACGGGGAGGCAGCTCGGCTTCAGCAGGCCCCAGATCCGGATCACCACCATGAGCTCCCTGAACATGCCCAAGGAGGCTCCGTCGCGCAGAAAACTGTGACCTGGACGCACAGGGGAGCCCTGAAGAGCAGAAAAAAGTGGAGCTGTGACTGAATGTGACCCCTCTTCCCTTCCCAGACAACTCAGCGGATGGAAAAGGCTCTCCTTGGGTTTGGGAGCAGCTCGCAGCCAGAGGAAGCTGTGGAGGTGAGGCCAGTACAAGGGTTCAAAAGGGGGTTGAACCAGTCAGGTAGCTGTTAAGCCCTTTTCTCAGGTTGCTTGACAGCAACGCCACAGTTGTGCATGACTTGGCTAAAGCCACCCAAGCAAATGCACAAAGGCTTTTTTGCTCCGCCCTGGCAGTTCTCACAGAATCATTACGGTTGGAAAAGACCTTTAAGATTACCGAGTCCAGCCGTTCAACACCATCCTGCTAAACCACGTCCCTAAACGCCTCATCCACACATTTCTTGAACACTGCCAGGGACGAGGACTCCATCACTTCCCTGGGCAGCCTGTTCCAGTGCTTTGCCACCCTTTCCAAGTAGAAATTCTTCCTAATGCCTAACCTGAATCGCCCCTGGTGCAAATTGAGGGCATTTCCTCTTGTCTTATTGGTAGTTATTTTGACGGATCAATCCCCAGTTCACTACAACCTCTTTTCAGGTATTTGTAGAGGGTGGTAATGTCTCCCCTGAGCCTCCTCTTCCCCACACTGCTCTCAGGAGCGCAGACTCTCACCTGGTTGGGAAGGCTGGCGAGCAGATAGAGCACGAAATCTCCCACCCACTGGATGAGCTGCTGCAGGGATTGCAGTGTGGTCATCTCCAGGACAAACTCTTCTGTCTTCAGGTTAATCATCACTTTATCAATGTCTGAAACAGAGGCAAGACATCTCCTGGCTCAGGATGAAGATGGATCCGAATTTCCCTCCCTGCTCCCACGATGTAAGGAGAATTCACTTTCCCTTTATTCAAATGCAGGGAGTTACTAGGGGCCCATAACACTTTTCACCTAATCCAAAGGGGGAACAATGTGATTCAAAACACTCAGCGACACCTTTTATGAGCAATCCCTACCTACATCTGTGATCTTGGAGCAGATCTCAGTGAGTCGGTCTCCGGGACTCTTGTCTGGGGTGTTGAGGAAATGCGGGCGCAGCAGCGACTTCAGGGTGCAGCTGATGGCGATGAGGAAGAGCTTTGCATGGTAATCACACACACGAGCTATTGTGCTGGAGGACAGCTTGCAAAGAGACGCCTTCATGGCAACAATGCGTGTGGAGAGGACCTGATTGACAGGGACACACCAGGAAAAACACAGAGGTAAAGGTAGAATTACAACGTGCTTATTAAAGCGAGAGGCTTTTCTTTTGTACTCTTCACTCTTGCTACATCAGCGACAGGGATATTGAATACTGCTCCGTGCATGTATAAATAAACAAGACCAGTCCCCAGTACACTACGAGAATCTCTGCCAGCAACAGGCTTTACCAGCTCACCTGAAGTTTCCAACAGCTACACTCCCATTAATGTTCCTGAAAGCAAACACTCCTTAAACAGATGTTCTTCACACCTAAATTAGTGCTCAAGCAGCATATTCACAGGCAGAAGAGCCTAGCAGTTAATGCTCACTGTCTTTTGAGTTCCAGCAATTCCTGCTCCCTTGTCTCCACCTCAGAGGCCTCCCACAATGATCCAGGGACTTTCCCCTCGCACTCACCTGCTGCAGAGCCGCATTCTGGCGCATGTACTCCTCGTGCAGCTTCTCCACCAGGTTCTGGACCATATTCGGTTGGACGTGGAGCAGGATGTCCCACCAGTCATAGCCAGTGACCATGCAATACTCCAGCAAGAACAGCAAGTGTCGGAGGGACATGTTCATGTCCAGCACGTGGCCCATGGAGGGGGAGATACGGAGCATACTCAGCTGAAGGGAGGAGGCAGAGGAAAGTCCACGTCAGGAACGGACCATGGGAAATCACTCCGCAAAAGGACAATGCAACTGCAACTCATGCTGAACTAAAGATACACTTCTAGCAAGAAGATACATTCCTTCCTATTTAATGTAGGATTACACAGTCAGTTACCATTCCTAGTAAGTATCTGAACCACTGCATAGAAAGAGAGAGTGCCAGGGATGACCCCACAGGACAAAACCTGGTACCTTCCCGTGGCTATCGATGCCAGCCAGGGCCAGAGAGGTCCACGAGAGCTGCATGGCTTTGAAATGAACCAGCGGGCCAGCAGTTCGCTGCCTTTTGATGGTCTGCTCGTCCACCGAGCGCTGCGAGGAAGAGCCATAGAAAACTGCCATCATTTGGAGGGAGAGGCGATGAACTATGTGCACGCTGCCATCGTGAAAAGCCAGAGCCAGACCTGGGGATGGAGGGAAGTGGAAGCTGAGGGAGCAGCTCCTGCTGGAACCTGATCCTCGCCCAGAGAAGCAGCAAAACTCACACCCTGCAGAGCACCCAGGCATATCTGCACCTACAGGCCACACCAGCATCTCACAGAGGGAAATGAAAGGGGATAAACAGGAGAATATTATGTTTTTGAAAGCTTTCATGTCACTGTTTCATAAAAGTTGTTTGAAACCCTTCCTTCAGCTACAGCTCAGGAAATAGAGAAGGTAAAAGTTTCAGACAGAGGCTACATTTTTATGAGAAAAACAATGAAGACTCCTCACCCAATCCAGGGAAGAATTTGGTGTCGTTGGCTACTTTCAGATCTGTATTTGTGAGCGAAATCGGCAACTTTGGCAGAGCCACAGCTGAAACACGATCCAAATCATTGGTGGCAGAAAGAATTCGCCATTTCAGTATCATGGGTTGTTTGTCTCCAACTTTGGAGAGAAAAACAACACAAAATGAGACATCTTTTCCCCAATGGATCGGAAAACGCCATCCCTCCCATGCCTGGATTTCTGCCCACGCTCCCTTAATAAGTGGGCTTATAAATCAAACATGGACTGTACATTCATTCTACCAGGCTATTTCCCTCATTCTTTGCTAATCTCATTAATTGTACAAACAATAACTTCTGCTAAATCTGTCTTGATGAAAGACTCTGCGGGAACGGATTTAAGAAATCTTTATGTGTAATAATCCTGTGCATTTCAATGGAGTAAATGACGTAGATTTGATTTTATCTCTGACATCAGGTGGAATAGATGTGCACATTGGACACCCCGATTAAACTATTCACTTGCTGCACAGATGTTTTATATTTAGAAGACTGAGATCACTCTTCTCAGCAGGGAAAGTGACTGCAGAGCAGAACACAGAAAATGTCTTTTATTGAGTGAAAGCAACAATTAAATCACTTCCCTGAGAGCAGCAATTTGTTGCCTAAAATGTAGATAGATGAAACAGAACTGAGATGCTCTCAGAGATAAATATGGGATTGGGGATAATTCCACATATGTGATAAGGGATTTAAGGATTTGTCTTCCATTTTCACTTAGATCTATTTTTAGGAATATCAGGTGCAGAAACTCACCCACAGGAGAGATTTGCTGAAATATGTTATTGACTGGCAAGCCCTCTTTCCGGAGAGACCAGCACTCCACGATGCTGTTGTTTTGGTTGGAAGCACAAAGCAACACCTTCAAAAGAGAAACCTCTACTGTATCAGTCTGCGCAAAACTATAAACAGGAAAAGGTAACACCCAGTAGTGTTTTTCCCACTCTGTTTTGAGGCTCTTTCTCCTAATTTATGTTCCACCAGGGAAAATCAGAGGACTGCACCTGCAAGACATAACGGTGGAGCCCCTAACTCCAGCGAGATGGAAAGCAGAGGCAGACTCTGAAATACAGCACCGCAGCCTGGACCCTATCAAACCACTAGTGCTCCCATCCCTCTGGAATCAGGAATGCAAAGGACACCGCAGGACACAATCTGTTTATCTCCAGAGTTGGGTGTGGAAGCCCGACTGGAGCAAATAGCTACTTCCTTTGCTATTTTTTTTAAATCCTACTTGCTTAACAGCAGCCGCTCACCTGCTCTGACATGTCCCGAGCGAGGAATTTCAGGTGAGTGATCGCTGGGTATTTGTCCTTGCGGGCAGGGTCCGTGGTGCAGCGCATGAAGAGGGAGGGCAGGATTTCGGTGTCTATTTTGCATTTCTCGTTCACCACGCTGACACAGACTTTGTAGAACTGCACCGGGGAGGAGCTGCTG
This sequence comes from Crypturellus tataupa, assembly GCA_034781795.1. Taxonomy (NCBI): domain Eukaryota; kingdom Metazoa; phylum Chordata; class Aves; order Tinamiformes; family Tinamidae; genus Crypturellus; species Crypturellus tataupa. Next base: position 890,882 of record JAWLRI010000152.1, read on the forward strand.
CCATCCGACGTGGCCACCACAATGTTGCCCCCGCCGGTGAAGGCGACGTCTGCCAAGGCAACGCGGCAGCGGAGGCGGCAGAGGCTCTCCGTGGACGTCAGCACCTGCCCGTTGGGCTTGAGGAGGGAGACGGTCACGAGGCCGCTGATGGTCACAGCAATCCAGCCCTCCATGGGCTTCCCGCCAAACAGCGTCAGGGACGGAGAGAATTTGACCCTGGAAAACTTCTCGCCAAAGTTGGATGCTCCAGACTGTGATAAAGATGCACAACATGAGGAGATTTGGTGTCTGTCACTGCACAACTTCTCTAAGTCACTGCAGCACAGGAGGGAGAGACTGAAATCAGGGCATCGAGTTCGTATGTCCAGCCTTGTGCTGGGATCTTGCAGGAGCCACTTTGCCCCTGGTTTTAGAGCAGGAAGGTACCAACCCCTCAGCAAAGCTCTCAGAGCTCCTGCGTCCCACGTGCAGACTGAATTCGCCAATGTCCCCTCTCCCTTCTGTGGCCAGAGCAGCCTCTTGCACAACCTCTTGGTCTTCTCTGCCTCAGGTTCCCCAGGACTACAGAGAGGGAAACATTTCTCTCCGTTGCTAATGACCCAAGCCCTTCTCACTGGGTGCCACGCAGCGCTGGGACAAACCTTTTCCACGTGCAGAGCCAGCTTCACGCCGTTGTGAAGCCAGGACAGGGCCACGATGGGGTCTCCTTCCACCATGCTGCCCACCGTGTTCTCCCAGCTGTTGGCCAAGTGCTCGGCCATGCCCCAGCACTTAATGTGGCCGTCCGCATCCGCCGAGAGCAGCCTGGAGCCTGCAGCGAAAGAGCCCCGTAAGAAAAAGTCACCGGGAACCAGGAAATCCCAGCAGTTTGGAGCAGATCCACCATAGTCAAAAAGCTCGGGGTTATGGATCCTGGGCACAGGATCCATAACATATGGATAGGATCATAACACAACATAACGAGAGGATCATAACATAACGTATAGAGAGGATCCATAACATATGGATCCTCTCTATAAGCTGTCACACAGCTCTGTGTGCACAAAGAGGGACAAAAGGATAAGGAGAAAGGATCCCCGCTCACCCGACTGATCCCATTCCAAACAAGTGATGATTTCGGCATGGCCGGAGTTCACGGAGTAGACGTCCCAGGGATGCTCCGTGTCAATGATGTGCACCATGTGCGTGAGATCTGCATGGAAGAGACGTCCCTCGTTACTGACTCCTCAGCAGGTCATTTTTCTGACCCTGAACTGACCCAGGGGATGCCACGAACTGCCTCTTATGAAACGCGAGCGCCCGGTTACCTTTTTCCTCCTCATTTTTGAGGTCCGTGGTGAAGGCGATGAGGTTCCTGCAGGACCAGGCGCATACCAGCGGGATGGAGGGGCAGTGGTTGCTCTTGGGCCTCTTCTCCCACTCGCACACGTAGGCCAGGTCCATGGCGCAGCCGGGGGGGACGCGCAGCTCCGGGCGCCTGCACTGGGGACAGGCAGCGTCGGGGGCCAAGCCAGACCCCCCCCCCTCAAGCTGCTCTGGGCTCCACGTGGGACCCCCCAGCTGCTAGCGGGGAGGGAAGGGCTCCAGCCCCTCCAGGGGGGATGGGGGGGCAGTTCTGTTGGGGAAACTGCCCTCACAGGGGGAAAGGGGAGGATTTGCCCCCTCCAAAGATGAGGGGGGCCCTCAGGATGATCCCTGGCCCGTCACGGGGCTGAGGGATGGGGAGGAGGGAAGGGAATTTGTCCCCCCAGAGGTGGCAGTGGGGAGAGTCTGTGGAGGGAACTGCCCCATAGAGGGATGGGGATTTGCCCCCATCTCCAGGGTCCAGGAAAGGGAATTTATCCTTATCCCAAGGAT
>JAWLRI010000152.1:900067-945565 GCA_034781795.1 Crypturellus tataupa
CATCGAGATGAACCAACCAGGTAGGAGAGAAGCTCTAGGATCTCCCGCATGAAAACGGGAGAAGATCCAGTTCAATCAAGAGGGAAATTGGCTCGGCGTGCACGGAAGGAGCACGCTGCAGTGTCCCCTAGCTCAAAAATGCCCATTTAGAAAAGGGATCAGTCCTGCACTAGAGCAAATTGAGGCCTAAGGGCCACTGACGCCTGCTCTTTATGCTGTGCTCATCGTTGTACTGCGCTAAGCTTCCTTTTTCAGTTGAAACTTGTAATTCAAAGCAGAGTCGCTGTGTTAAGAAAGAGGTATTTCTTACATTCTAGCTACTCGATGAACATTTCTTTATCCGGTAGGTATTTTTCGTTCGTATAGGGGTATTTTTAAATGAAATGCTTGGTCTTATTAGCTACCCTGTACATATGGACCTTCAGGCGCTCGTCTGAAAAGAAGCCCAAGTTTTGACTCTGCACGTCCTCTGATACTGTCCATTTCACCCCCGGCAGGCTCCAGCAAGAACAAGCACAAGAGGAAGAAAGCAACTGCGAGATGGCAGAGGGAGTTCTGCTGCTAGAGTAGGCGGTGTTCATTCTAGGAAAATAAAGGAGAACATGCAGAATCGCCTGGCTCGCCTAATACCCGAGAGGGATCCGCTGTTCAGAACGGGAGTATAGAACCACACAGGCCCTATTGGCAGGGAGCTTGATGGTGAAATCCGAGGTTCTTGCAAAAAGGAGGAGCACTAAACAAAAGCACATAGGCAAATTCGAAAAAGCCAGAGGCCCTGATGCTTGAAATACGCACATCTGCAGAGACATCCTCACAGTACCTGTTTTCTGACAGGCAATGGCAGGAGCGAGCGTCCCCAGATGCCCCGCCCCGTTACACTGATTTTCCGACACGGGGCAGCAGCAGCGCGTGCTCTCTAGCGCTCTGCGCCTGCGCATCCCCCCCCTCCCCCCCACTCTTGGGGTTGCAGTACCGACTCTCCGCCACACGGCGGCAGTAACGACTACACACCCATGCGCTCTTTGCCTTGGCTTCGCTCTACTGACGTCTTGGTAGAGGAGGGTGGCATGCCAGCCTGGACACCTCCAGCCCCATTCCTGCAGTTTCTTCCGCTCCATTTCTGCTTTAAGGACAAGTTTGCATTGTTGGCTTTTCTTTTCTGTTCCTCATCATCCTGATGGTTTGCTTTACCAACCCCAACACACTCCTTGCAACAGCAACCCTCCAGCAAATTTTCTGATTAGGGCACGACCCTTTCTTCCTCCATCTCCCTAGGGCTTGCGCAGAACACTGCCCTGCATCTGCTGCAAAATAAAAATGCAACAACAAGAACAACTGGAAGTGCCGCAAGAAGCGGCTGAGCAATCACCATTCCACTCCCTCACCATCACACTCTACACGCTACCACTGTGAACATTCAGCAACAGGGCAGTTCCAGCCACCCACCCCCCCACACACACACACGTGCACAGAGCAGGCACAAATATAGAGGAAATCCCTGCACAAAAGGAACCACTGCCCACACATAAGATGCCGAGCGCCAGAAAGCCTGATGAAGTCACAAGCATGCAGCTCTGATACTGTGGACAGGGCCATTAAAGTCAAAGACCATTGCCTGTGATGGAAGAGGCCAGCAAGAAGGTCTCGGACACAGCCGAGACCGTGTGACCACAGGGAAGAGAATTCTGACAGGGAGGTGCGAAATAAGACAGGCCTCAGAAGAAGAAGGAGCAGCCAACGAGGTCTCAATGACCACTGCAAAGAGAAAAAGCAGCAAACAGCCATGAGGCTGGACAGACAGAGCTGCCTTTTCTAGCCCCATGTGCAACCCAAAATGAGATCCATTAGCACGAGAACAATAACAGGTAAGATCAGGCAAAAACACAACAGCCAGTCAGAACAGCCCAAAGGCTTGACAGGACAGGAAATAAAACTATGAAAGGGTGTCAGGAAGGCACAAGAGCATGGAGTAGCGGCACAAGGAGACACAGGGATGCCTGCAAAGATGTCCAGCCACAACCGATGCCTCCTGTGCTAGCGCTGCACAGCATGGGATGTGACACAGGAACACAAAGAATGAGAGCTACATCCAATCTGAGCAAAAGAGGGTGAAGCTGCAACGCAAAGCACAGACTACACAACGATGCAGACAATTCTTTTTAATATCTGAAGCAATACCAAGGAAAACAAAGCCAGCTTAGCCACAATTTGACCAATACTGACAGAAAGGATGCTGGCAAAAGTAATGCGTTACTTTTACACTGGTACACAGTATGTGAGCAAAGAGAGAGGTATAGATTTCCTCTGCAAAGTTCCTAACAGAAATATTTGAAGCTACACTGTATCATATGCACAGAATGACTTTAAAATTGCACAGGAGAAACAGGAGGCAGAGGGGGAAAAAAGTCACCATCACCACACAATAAAAACAGTATTTTTCAGTCTTGGTGGCAGCAAGTACTCATGTTCAGCAGTTTACTGCACGGGAAAGTTTCCACCACAGGCAAGTTCCTCAGCTGCTCACTGACATCACACCCATTTTTAAAATGGTATTTCTCTTGGATGCTAAAAAAAATGCTCACAGGCCTCAGCCGAAGTGCTGCCCCAGCCCTTCTCGGAGTTATATTCTATATCTGAAAGACTGGAGCAAGGTTAGAAAAATCACATCATTGCCATTCCTTCCTTCATGCAAAATTTCTTCCTAATGTGAACTGGTGCTCTACATCAGAACAGAGGAACATCAGTTAATTCTAGATTAATTTAGCCTGCCAAGTCACTGAAAGGTCTGATAGCAATGATTTTAAAAAGGGACAGGCAGCCTTTAGGAGAAAAGGTATGACTACGTTTATCTATTATATTCACAACCAATCTTTGATACAAATCTCGATCTTCTTGGATCATCAGAAAGTTGGAATCCAGAGGTTTGTGTGGTGTCAAATTGTCCTGACTTTATGACAAAGCACCAGATTTCTGTGTGATCTAGAAAGCAAGTGATGGCAGAAAACACCTAACTCAGTAATACTGGCTGGATCATAGAATCATTATGGTTGGAAAAGACCTTCAAGATCATCAAGTCCAACTGCAAACCCTTCAGCACCAGCCTGCTAAACCATGTCCCTAAGCACCTCATCTACATGGTTCTTCAACACTGCCATGGATCGTGACACCACCACTTCCCTGGGCAGCCTATTCCAATGCTTGACTACTCTTCACATGTAGAAATTCTTCCTAATATCTAACCTGAACTTCCTCTGGTGCAACTTGAGGCCATTTCCTCTTGTCCTACCTGTAGTTATTCTGAAAACGAGATCAAACCCACCCTCCCTACAACCTCCTTCCAGATAGTTGTAGAGAGCGATAGGGTCTCACCGGAGTCTCTTCCTCTCCCTACTCAATTAGCCCAGCTCCCTCAATGAAACACAAGATAACGGAAGGTAGGGAGATATAAAACACATAAATATGCTCATATGCACAGTGCAGTTGTACAAGTCCTGCTAATGTTTGCTCACCTCCACAAATGCCATCAACCCTTTCTCAAAGCGACAGCTAAAGTTGCAGAAACCAATGTTCACCTTGCAAGCCACAAACAGAGGCACTGGAAGCAAAGGGTCTGGGTTATTCCTGCAGACGAGCACTCCTGTGAGAGAAAGACAGAGATCAGAAGCAGCCCTTAGGCCCCTCCCAGCCCCATGCACGCAGAAGCCCTCGGAGGTGCGTGTAAGCTCATCTGGCGCATCCGGCCCACGGCGCACCTAGGCCCCAGGAGGCTGCATGAAAAGCCGTCGGACACCCCCGGCTCACTGCACGCGGAGACCTCGGGAGGCCACATGAAAGCTTATTTGGATCCCTGCGCCCGTGAGCACGGAGGCCCTGGGAGGCTGCACAAAAGCCCATAGGGTGCTCGCGGCCCACTGTGCACAGAAGCCCCAGGAGGCTGCACAAAAGTCCATAGGGCCCCCTCCCGGCCCACTACGTGCAAAAGCCCTGGGAGTCTGCACAAAAGTCCATAGGGCACCCCCAGTCCAGTGAATGCAGACGCCTGGGAGGTCGCACCAAGACCTGTAGTACCCTTACTGCCCAACATGCATGGAGGTTCCGCTGAGCCACACGAAAGGCAGTAAAACCCCCTCAACCCAATGCGCACAGAGACCTGCATAAAGGCCCATACTGTTCCCCTGGCCCCTGGGCATGGAGGCCCCATCGAGGCACACGAAGAACTATAAAGCTCCCCTGCCTTGGGGTCATGAAGGACTTGGGGTGCCACATGAGCACACGAGAGGGTCCCTGCCTGCTTGTGAGCCAGGAGGCCCTGGGGGGGCTGCCCAAAGGCCTGTATGGAGGTATTTCAATTCTGTCCTCTCAGTGAACTCAGGTCAAGATGTGCTTGCCTTGGCATGGTATCGACTCATGAAGACTTTTCAACTCCGTATGACCCATGCCAAAACTGACATATCTATTACATGTTGCACTCCCTGCTGTGGTCTATGAACAGAAACATTTGCTACATCTAAGTGTTTACTTCTGTCTGTTGCCCCTCGAAACTTCTTTGGTGGGCATTTTTCTTCCTTTACTTTGCGCTGTATTTTACTTTGAGCCTTAAGACTAAATTCACAGCCCTACTGAAATGGTCCTTTTCTGCAACTATAAAATGAATGTGTATAATACAGAAATTTAGACTGGTCTCATGTAATCTCTGTAGTAGAGTTTCTGCCATACCATAGCAGAATCACTTCATCGTTTCTTCTTCACTGTTAGCTACCAGAGAGCAAAGTACAGCTGATATCAGTGTTTCCAAGGGACTTTTGTTTCAGAGTATTCTGTTCTTATGTTTTAAAGATAATAAAAATAAAGTGAGTCATTGTCTTTACATCTCATGTGATTTATTATAGACATATCTCTAATACTTTCCGAGAAGAAAAAATCTTTTGTTCGGACTTGTGCCTTTGAACTAGCAGGCTATTTGGGAGTTTGCTTAACTAGGGAGTTGTTTCGATTTATTTATTTACTTATTTAAATCTATGTCCGAAGAATACTTCAGCATAGAGGGAGTTTGTGGGAGCTTTGTGGTGAATTTTCTTTTTATAGATATACTTTGGCATCCATAAGGAATAGGTTCATCAGTACCTTTTAATTTCCATTGATGTGCCGGTGTTAAAATGAGACCTGTCTGCACTGGCTGTAGATTGGTAGTCCTAATAAAGGGAACATTTACTGTCTGAGGAAAAACTAAACTGTCAACTTCTAAAGCTTCAGCAATATGGAAGACTTCCTAGACTTAGCCATCCATACAGCGACTCCATTAATATCTCCAATCCATCCTGCAACTAGCATTAGATTAGATTATTTATTGCCTGTCTTTTGTCATGGAGATAGCAAGGTAAGGCTGTAGCAAGATGGAAAATAGAAATAAAGTTTAGGCATTTAGCCTAACCCAAGGGGTATATGTGGAGGAGGAAAGTATCAAATTACTGCCAAGCATATAATATCTTTGTGAGAGAGATTTAAGCCAGCTATTTTATCACTCCACGATTTATCTTGTTTCATTTGGGCTTCATTTTGCTCAAGTCTCTCCATCGTATGCATAAGCGAGTCTAGACTCCCTCTGTAGGTAACAGAAAGCAATTGCTAGGATGAGCTGTTTTGGATATCTGCAGATCTCTGAACAGTCAAAACAGATTTTTCTGGATGGTTAACATCCTTTATCTGGTAACCAACTGCTATTTAGGCGCTTATAAGTTTGCTTTGATCTTTTTTTCTTTTATCTTCTATTCTAAACAGTCTAATTCAATGTATTTCAGTCCATAATAAATATCTCTGGGTATTGCTATTAATGAATTGGTCTTTGAATTTAAGAGGTCTTTCTAATTTAAGTGTTCCAGATCTAGTTATTTTTTAGAGAGTCAAAGTAACTTAATCTTCCTGCTATAGGAATATCAATAACAAGAACAATGAGTTTTGTATGTTTTAAAGAGGTCTTGTGTCTTACTTCAGAAATTGACAACATACCCTAATTTTGTGGGCGACTCAGACCAAGTGCCATATGGAATCAGAATGAGACCCTTCATGGGAATTACTTAAAATTGCCCACTTGTTTTCCAGTGCTTTCCAGTGTACCTTGCTTTTCCCCCTTCTCCCCACTTGATATTCTCCTAGAGTATAAGCCCTATTAGCCTGCTTCCATGTTATTCCCTGCCAGTACCACCAAAATGTTGTTATTTTTCTTGTAGACAGTCTTGTTATCTACTATTTTAGAGAGAGACCTCAAGAAATCTGTGAATTGTCTGCTGTTTGCCAAGACAGTCAATTAACTCTCCTCTCCTCCCTGTCCCCATTCTTTTATTATTTATCTATCTATTTATTTATTTATTCATAGTGAGCAGTCAACATCTGGAAGTAATTAGGAGAGTGAGTACTATTATCACCAGGCCCTACTCAGCTGCAGCACAGTGCCAGGGCTCCCACCAAGTGCATGTATTGGAGCCCAGCATTTGTGTGTTCTGTATGTATGTCTCTTATTTGAAAGGCTTTGCAGTATGGGTGCATTTAAGGTGAGTTCTTGATTGTGTGACATTTATGTGCTAGGGCTGCCACTATTTCCTGCGGTCATAGCAGGAGATGAGCCATCTGCTTAGAATTTCCTTCTAGAAAAGTGCCTTTCTGCTGCTAACAGAAAGGAGTAACTTCTTTAGTTTGCTTCTTGCAAAGTATTAATTTCTCCTCAATAGGCTATTTCAATGCATTTTTCTAAAGTTGTGAAAATAAGAAACTAAGGAAATCATTTTCATATCATGTTTATCACTCCCTGCCCCTTTCTTTCATGTTCTTCTCTTGAACTGGACTTCTTAATCTGAATATGCAGTTGCAGAAATATCTGGCTGAATTTTGAGCTTGAAATAACTGGAGCGCTCACAGTTCCTTTAATTTGAACTCACTAAGTTGAACTTCTAGTAATAGACTGAATTGTACAAAATGTAATTACTTCTTTTTTAAGATCTAAGATGGCATTCAGGATTGTATCTCCCTTAACTTGTTAATCTATTGCTCAGTAGCACAACATGTCCAGCTTCATTTATAGTGGTACCACCCCTGCACTCGTGAGGCTAGCTGTCATGTATTTTACTTTGTGGTAAAATGAAATAGCAATGTCTGCAGAGTGCTATAATGTCTTATCCAAAGACTATAATCAGATAGAAAGAAGTCATCACATTTAAATCTCCCACCATTTTTTTTAGAAGGGAACTTATGATGATCCTGTAAACTGCCTTTTGAACTTCTGTCTACATTAGTTACTATAACTTATATAACTATTCTCAGTCATTGCCTTGCAAAAGACTTAAACCTCAAAGAAGTCTGAGCAACAAGAGCTTTAATTCTTTGTATTTTGTAAGGTGACATTCACTTAACAAAATTCATGTACATACAGTATAGGCACCTTTGTCTAAACCAGCTGCATTGTGTCCTCAATAGTCGTTAAGATCTAAACTTTATAATTGGACAAAATGGATTCCTTTGCCCATACAACCTTGCAGCTAAGGCTACATTGACTGCATAAAGAACCTAAATTACATAAGTTAAATGAGACTGCCTATAGCAATGAAAGGCAGTGATGGAGAGATTCATCTGCCTCTTATACGTTGAGCTTTTTGGATATCTTAGGTTTGAATGTGATTCTGAAGTGAGTATTTTTTCATCTGTTTCAGGAAATCTTCGTTTTTTTTAAGAGAATACTTAGTGTTTTGGTGCAAAAATAGTACTATCATTGAAAGAGAAATGAATGTGTTGCCCTGTTTGACTGCAGATTTACAAAGAGCACTTAGAATGACAAAAGCACAGAAAGAAAGAAGTTGTTCAGAAGACAGGAAACCAAGGAAACTGTGGCCCCTGTAGGGTTCAAAACCAACTTCAGTGTGAGCTTTGTGATGTCTCTTGCGCAGGAGCAGACGTGTACGCAGCTCATATCCGGGGAGTCGTCAGAAGGTGGGATGAGTCTATAGAATTATGAGCATAGCAGAGCATGATAATGTTGTAGAGGCATGTACAGCATTTAAAATTGTTAAAAACATTTCTGAAAGAAAAAAAAAAAAAAGGCTGTAGAAATGCATGCTTTGAGATTTTTTTTACTACAGTAAATAGATTTTGAAGATCCAAGTGGGATCTGAGTACAGTCTCTGTGTAGTCTTATGCAACAAATAACACAGGTCTCGTGGCATTGAGAAGACCTTCTGGCCATGTCAGAAGTGCTGCACATCCTGACTCTGCACTAGAACCACCTTGGTAAGTGGTGACCTTTGGCTGCTTTGGGACAAAGCCATTCCCTGATTTCTAATCACAGCCTGTCCCAAGGTGTTCAGCTGCTCTTTCACCTCTTGGCACCTCAGCATGCATGAAACTTAAAGCCAAACAGTCCGAGAACTGAATATCAGCAAAGAACACTTCTGCAGCCCTCTTTCAGGACCTTATTCTCTTGCATGATCAATCCTCTAATGGGGGGCTAGGGTCCACTCTGAATCTGTGCCTAAAAAACTCGTCAGCATAAGTTTGTAAGACACTTAAGCATTTCTTTCATTTTTCTTTTCGGTGTGCCTGGAGAGTTTTGTTTCTCGTTTATATTCTGAAACAAACTTTTAAAGATATGAAGCTCTTTCAGCATCTGTGTATGCTTAGCTTTGAGAGAAATACTTCTGTAAACTGGGTTACTGGTCACTATTTTGTTCATCTTTGAAGGCTGTTTTTGTCGTTTCTCAAATTAGTTATCATTGATACAGGATAGTCTTATTTGTAGTTCTTTATGAACTTTCTTCTTCTGTAGTTTCACAATCAGCTTGAACTAGCATGAAGTACTGCATTCAGCATTCAGTGGTGCTGCCTAGTCAAATACTTCAGGCTGACAGAAACTTTCTTGCACCTTTGAAAGCTAAATTGTAGAATATGTTAAATTTGTGCTAAGTTTGATCACAAAACTATCCCACTAGGTTAATCTCTGCTAGTTGAACAATCCATATAGGCATGATGGCAGTGAATCAAGCCATAGCCTTTAGATTATTTTTAAAGACTGCTATTTTCTACTTAAAGACTGCCAATTATAAAAGCAATTACTGATTTAGTTGCAGAATTCAGTTATTACTTTGCTCTCCAGGCAGCCTAAATTGTTCCTCATGAGACATGGAAAATATCTATACTGTGTGCTGAAACCTTTTTGCTCAAGTTGGTTACCATCACTGTGTTCCTGTATATGTTATGACATACGTGTGCGGCATCTGTGGTGGTACTGCCAGGCCCAAGTAATCATTTAATCTCATTTTATTTTTCTCAGCCTACTTTACAACCAGACTCTAATCACTGGGTCATGACATCTGCCCTCCAGCAGAAGAGTTGCAGACAATCCAGAAATGTTTCTCTGTAAGAATGTGCCCTTTTGTCTCTGATTCGCTGACAACAAGAATCGTGCAAAAGAAGAAGAAAATGAAAGGGTAATGCATTTTTCCTTAAATGGTTCTTCAATATAATAGCAAAAGTGAGACTGGAGGAAAAGCAACAGTGTTAGGCTACCTGTAGAAATGTGCACATGGGAATACTAAAACAGAGAAAAAAAATGCTAAGATAATAAACTTGACTCTTGTTTTTCTTGGTGCTTTTTTGTGTACCTGAAATTGTTGGCTAATTCTCTGAATGAAACTGTAATTATAGTCATAATTCTTAAATGCCTTACTGCACTGCAGTAAGATAAGTATAGAGAATTGAAAAAAATCCTGAATCATAAAGAAAATGCTGTGACATCTGTCCAAAGGCAATTATTAAGCTTATCGTCTCTTCAATTCCTGTGAATATAGTCCTCCCACAGCAGAGCATTAGCTAGGACTAGAAACTATCTTCTATTTTATCTTCTGTTAAAATATAAGTATTTAAAATGACAAACAAAAGATGGAGGCTTTCACAGTTGTGTTCATGGCATGTTACCTAGCTCACAGATGTCATTACATTGTTTAAATGAATAATGCAGATTCAGGACACCATATGGAGCTTTATTCGTTCTTCTGTTATCAGAAATTATCAGAAATAGATCACAGTCTCATTTAAGGAGCACTAATAATAGATAAGTGAGGTATTATATTTTTGCTCTTTAGAAGGCTTGGAATTGCCAGTGGTTTGATACGAAACAGCTTCAGTGCTGCTGGTAATAGCTTTTTGCATGATTTCTCTCAGAAGAAAAGTAGAAACTGAGCCCTCAATCCTGAAAGTTGCAATGGGAGTCAGCAGTCTTGGCAAGAAGACAGCAGCACATTTCAGCTTGGATGCAAAATCTTTGATTCTGTTTTTTCCAACTACCTGGTTGCCTTAGTCGTGGGTGAGTGTTACCTACTCCTCTGCAATATAATCATAGTTGCTTCATATTGGTTAAGTTGATGGTGATCTAAATAACTTTAATAACTTTCCAGCTTCCCTAGTGTATGCAGGAAGAAGAGAGGACACCTGTGCATTTCCTTCCTACTGCTGTCTTCATTCTGTTCTGGTTCTTGTCGCTTTATCTCCTTCTCCTTCTATTGTGTTTTAGAAATGCTGGCTTTCAACAAAAAAATGCAAACACTTGGAAAGGACTCCATGCTACTTACTAAAAATACAGTAATATATGCATGCGATAGAAAAGAAAAGACAGCAGAAATGGCAGAGGGCAAGAGAGATGGGAAAAAGGACAAAAGAGAGGAAGATGCTGCCTGACAGGATAAGATAGTGTTCACATGGTCCCATTTTTTATGAGTGTTTGTTTTAGCATGTTTGATAGTTTTAATAATCTTTTCCTTTATATAATACACTGTAGATAATTTTAACTTGTACTCTATAATCACTGCAGAAATGGCATCATTCCTTAAGAGTGAAGTTGCCTATAGCAACGGTTCCTTCCTTTCTGTTATGTCTCCTTCTCTTCCCACTCTCTCTAGAAGAAACTCTTGCTGCAGTAAGTAGGTATTTGGAGATGAATGCTATTTAAAAAAAATCTCTGATGTTTGTTTATCTGTTTGTCTGTAATGTTGCCAGATAGCTAATGGATTCTTAAGTTTCTTCAGAAACATAAAATTCTGAAGATTCTTCATTCTTATAGTCTTCATTGAAACTACATTTTTAAAAAGTCTTTTCTTATTCTTTCAGGCTTTTTGGAGTACTCCCAACCACTGTTTCTTTTAGGATTTTCTGAAAAAAATATATTTATTTCTGGGTTGTTAGTTCATAATCAAATCTTTTTTTCTTTGAAATCTTTGTTTTGAGGTATAAAGCAGGTTCTGTTTAAACATTCTGACTTAAGAATTATAAATGAAACAAAAATATGTATTTGAATAGGGATTCATGTAAGTGCTTCTGTAGTTGTTTAAACAGATACCTTGTTTAACCAGTACTGTGCCATTTTACTGATCTAAATGTCACTTAGGTAACTGGATTTGCTGGATTTGCTGCCATTATCTATCCTGTACATTTATGCGAAAGAGATTCCATAATCTCATACAGACGAAAGCCTCAATTCTGATCTATCTTTGTGGTATTATTAATCTAATCTGTTGCCGGTAAATCAGAAAGATTGGACAGGGTGTGGATTGGTTTATGTGCAGTTTGAGTCTTTTATCTTGGGTCTTTTACCAACAGTGTATCCCATCCAAAGATCTTCCCTTATTAGAAATTAGGAAGTAGAAATATTAAATGAGTCTAAAAATACCACAAACTGAAACAAAAGCCACTAGTGCTAAAAATAGGAGTTTAACTGACGTGGCAGCATAGTTGACATGGATGCCTGTAACAACCAAGAACCCAGATATGGAACATGCCAGGGTATGCCCATGGTAAGAGCTGTGCATCACCACTCGGGTCATGACAAACGAGCACAGACGCTGCAGGGAAGGCTGGTGCTGCCAGATAAAAGAGCTGCTGAGACTCAGAGCACTGAGCTGAGGCTGTTGTCTGTAGCTACTGACTTTCCAGGTGTCCCCTGAGCACAGGGGCAAGGACTTTCCCAACAAACCTGCTTTCTCCCTGGGGCATAGACTTGTGCAAATGTGCTGTTTAATGAAAATATCTCTGCTGTCTACACCGCTTTTGGCTGAGAGAAGGAAGGGAATCCTTCTTGGAACAGTCAGTCCAGCATATTCTTGCATGCTTACCTCAGAATTCGGAAATGCTTCAAAATCTGTCTCTCTTGGTTCTTGCTCTTGGATGTTTTAGAGGTACGTAGGAACTCTCATTCAACTGTGTAACCCCTTGAGTAGGGCTGTATAGTAGAGAAAAAAGACAGTTTTGAGAAACTCTACAGGAAGATGTGAGGAACTGGAATGCTTTGGGTTCATTCATTAAACATAAGTCTATTCCAAAACGGTGTTTTCCCATGAATAACCAGTATTTTTAAAGGATTGATCACCATTTCATTTTTTTAAAAAAGACAAATGAACTGTGTTTGCCTACTTTGTGTTTGCAAAACCTGTCTGCGCTTTTCTGGCTGGTGTGAAGAGTTACAGAGGCAACTCTCCTCTAGTTTCAGATGCTGGAGGATATAGATAAGCCCCTGGGCTTTGTAACTGCCTGTTTCAGCCTGGGATCTGTCCATGAGTGGTTTTCATCTTGTAGGCAAGACATTGCACATTTCTGTCCCTGGATCCAGCTCCCTGCTGGATCCTACTGCTCTCACACAAGTTGCTGCTGAGACATGATTAAACACTGGGAACTGTGATCCCACTATGTCCTTTCCTGAACCTGTATCTCCCTGGAGAGCGACTGCCACCCACAGTCACCTCCTGCTCTGTAGAAGCTCTGCTTATGGCAAGCTGTAGCAGCCAATCTCCAATTTGCATACTTGATCATTAATTTTCTGTGAGTATGACACAGTACTATAGGATATGAGATCTGTCAATGCTTCTTCTAGCATGGGTGTGTTCTTGTGCTGTCGAAGGGTAGAAAGTCATTTGAAATAAGCGTTGCGAAATAATGAGTCATCTCTGATTAATGTTTGACTACAGGCAGCAGGCACTAAGACCTCTGGGACGCTCTACGTCTGCAGCGCTACCCATAAGAGAAATCAGGAAATAACGCAGTCGCTCTCTCAGGGAGTACGTCCTTGAAAATGAAGCATTGCCGCTCCATACGAAAAGAGATATATTCTCCAGGAATTCAGAGATTTGAGTCCAGACTCAGCTGTGAGCACCCCTGAGCTCTCACTGCCCCTTGCATGGACGTTTCTGGGAGGTAAGTGCAAAAATCTGTTAGAGCTGTTGAGAGAAGGTAACGCTCATTTCTGCTCTGCTGGTGGAGAGCGGTGAATGTAGTTAGTGTTGTGGTTGGCGGGGTAAACAACCAGGTGTGTTCTGCTCAACAAATGAGCTACACGGCCTTTGTCTAAGTGACCTTTTAGAGCAATGGGATGTCTGTAAAATGGGAAAACTTCTCCAGCTTCTACTTCAAAGGTACATGCGCAATATACCCGGCTCAAGTTTCAGTGTAGAAGTGCAGGCTGCAAACATGCGCCCCGGTCTTCTGCCGCTGCATGATTGGGAAGTGGTAGCTGTTCAGCTGGAGTGACTCTGCACTAGAAACAAGCCTAAACTCTTCAGTTTGTGGTCAGGGAGGTTCGGAATTGAAACTTGTAGTATTTCTGTACTTCATTGTAAATATAACCAGGTAGCTGCTTAAAAGATTGTGGATTAGCTTCAGAAGAGGGAGGCAGTAGTGGACGAATGTCTCCTAGACTTTCTGCCCACGCACTCTACATGTAGGAATGTTCAGTGATGGGAAGTGCACAGACCAAATATCTCCAAGTATAATATTTGCTTTACGACAAGGTGTGTACGTGGCGTTGGAAAGAGTATGATTCACCTGCATGGTAGCTGGTGGCTGCACTGATGTACCAATGGGTCCCCAAGTTCACTCCATGACAGATATCCATTCAGGGTGGGTATCTGGTGGTGTAGCCCCTTTTACCCCTGCAGTGGTTCAAACCATGTGGGTCCATCTGCTGTTGTTTCCCACCAGAAACCCAGACCTCAGTTCGGTCTGTGAGGAAGGTGCAGGGGGCTGCTCTCATTGTGTCTCTGCCCCAAAGCACCTGACAATACACCCGACACGGGCTGCAGGACAGAACAATGTCTGTACTAGCTGAAGATGGCTCTGGAATACAAAAATAACCTGCTGGCTACTTATAGTAGCCTTGAAATGGTACCAATTATCCTTTTTTGGTGGATCTTCATTGTGCTCTGGATTCTGGCTGAGGGTGAATGAAGTTGGCATTGGGAAGTCCTCCCATCCTCGCAGTCGCCGCAATGGGCTGCATTTTGCCACTTACGATGCAGAGGAGTGATCGTGACTCACCCTCTGAAAGAGGAAAGGAGCAAAGACTGTCATCCCTGCTCCTGGTCACTGAGTTAGCCCTGACACTTCTCCTAGTATCTGGGGGTTGCCTCCTGCTCCTATGTGGGCAGATTCCAGGAGTATCGCCGCAGGAGAAGCGGAGTTGACTCCTCCTTCAAGTGAGAACAGTGCAGGAAGGCCTCACCTCAAGGTCAGGGGTGGGTTCACCCTCCTGACAGCATCGAGGAGAGGAAGAAAAATGGATCCAAAGGGATAAAGCTCAAGAAAGCAGAGGATGCACCATCCTTGTTCAAGTTTCCAAGCAGTAGTAGATTTTCCCAGTTGGATTTCCCAGAGAGTGGTGCAGGTAGCATTGAGTCCCAGCCACACGTTGCCAGGCTCTTGTGTTAGCTGAGCACCTAGAAGATCTGTGTACAAATATAATTGCTTCTCTCCTCCTCACTCATTCCTGTTCTTTGGAAGCTGATCTGGTCCTTTTGAACTCTCGAAAGCAGAATGAAGCACTGAGCTCCTGGGATAGATTCGCATTTTCTGGGGCTGGGGGAAGAGGGAGCAAGGTGGGCACGGCTCAGCTTCACCTACGTGGGATGTGGGATCTCATCGGATGGTGGCTTTTATAAAGCCTGAAGCATGTGATTCATGGGAATGTGTGAGAAATCCTTATCTGCCTTTAGAAATGGAAAGAAAGCACCTGCTTTGCAGTGATGGAGAGAAATTTAAACCAGCAAAACAGCCAGTGCAACCTTTGAGACACTATCTCTCTGCCTGGGACTTTCCCTGCACATGAACAGGGGACTGGGGACTCCTCAAGGGGTCCCTGTCATCTGAAGTGACAAATGTGCAGGAGAGGTTCCCAGAGTGATGCCTGGGGGGCTCACAAGGTTGTCCCACAGACCAAGGAGGTGACCATCATTCTTTGTCCAGGCTTGACTCATCAACCACTCTGATGCTGGGACAGCCACTTATTGCATCCCACATCAGTGGAACCCCCACAGCCAGCGCATCCCCCAGTCCCAACTCTTGTGACCCTGATGACAGGGAGCTGCTGAAACAGGAGATGAGGAGGCAAGTTCCTGGTAAAACCACATCCCCACCCTGGGCCCTGAAGTGGTTGTCATGGCCTCCTGTAGCACCAGCAGCAACAGTGGGTGGTGAAACATGTTTCCTCCCTAACTCGGGGGCCATGGTGGATTTTCTGATTCTTTCAGCTGAAACCAGGAAGGGGTCAGGGGCTTCCAGAGCCAAGGCACAATCGTGGACTCACCAGGGTCTCATTTCTTCTCCCCAGGTGACGGCTTCACTGGGAGAGGACACGGAATTGCTAATGCACTGACCGTCCAGCCAGCATGTCCAGGGTGAGTGGAGCTGCCCTAGTGCAGGGGATGGGTTCTGTGGGTACAGTCCTGTACACCCTGCTTCGGGGTATAAGCACAGGCTGGCAGTGGCGCGAGGGAGCCACCCCAGAACTAGGGATCGAATCCCCTTCATGCTGGCCCGATTCTCCCCCTGCTCCCTGCTCTGCTCTGCCTGGGCCTCGTGTCTAGCCTCCTTGCTCTTGTAGGACCAGCACCCCCTGTCCCTGCTGTCCCCAACCTGCACATGGAGCTGATGTGCCAGCTCAAATGGTCCTTGAGGCTGGCCCTAATGGCTGTGGGAGGCAGAAGGGACACACCAGCTCACTGTCCTTTCTCATATTGCCTTCTCTGTTGCAGAAACACTGGGCACCAGGGACACAGTGTGTCACCAAGCACGACCACACCAAGCCCAAAGTCCACGAGCTGGCCTTCCACAAGGGAGATGTCGTCACTATCATCGAAGCCGTGGAGGTGACCAAAGGGAACACAGGGACACAGGATGGGGGTTGGCAGCTGTGCATGCAGGGGAGGTGTCCTCAGTGATGTCAAGTCTCAGGCTCAGGCTGCCAGAGCTGGCTCCCCTGCAAGCAGCAGGAGCTGGGAGGCCATGTGCAGGTCACTGCTTTCCTTTGCTGCCGCTGCCCAGCTGCAGCACTGAAAACTGTTCCCCTTCTCAAAGGTCTTTTCCAGACATAAAAATTCTGTGATTCTGTGATTCTTGCCTTGCCAGGGCAAAGGGTGGTACCGTGCGAAGCACAATGACACTGGGGAGGAAGGGCTGCTGGCGGCCAGCGCATTGCGCGAGCGTGGGGCCATCCGGGCAAACTCAAAGCTCAGCCTCATGCCGTGAGTACAGCCAAGTGTCCTGGGGATTCTATGGGGGTCCCCCGGGGTTCCCATGGGTGCTGGAGACTGGCAGAGCCCCCATGATATGTTAAGTGGCAGGTGTAGACTGGGTGGCTCTACTCAGTGAGGAGGATGGGGCTGGCCTCTTTTCCGTGGTGGCCACTGACAGAACAAGAGGAAATGGCCACAAACTTAAACATCAGAAGTTCCACAGGAACTTAAGGAAAAAATTCTTGACAGTGAGGGTGACAGAGCACTGGAACAGGCTGCCCAGACAGGTTGTGGAGTCTCCTTCTCTGGAGATCTTCAAGACCTGCTTGGATGCAGTCCTGTGCCACATGCTCTAGGTGGCCCTGTGAGTGCAGGGGGGTTGGACTAGATGACCTCTTAAGGTCCCTTCCAACCTTAGGCATTCTATGATTCTGCGATTCTACCCCAGGACAGTGGGGCAATGAGGGGGGAAGCAAACTGTGACAGATGCCCTGGTGACAGAGGGACCAGCTGAGGCTACTCTCAGGCTCTGAAGGCCCCTGGTTGTGGCTAGCCTGCTTGGGTGGTACTGATGGGGAGGATTTTTTTATGGGGTTGGGTCTGTGTAGTCACGGTGGCAGGGGCAGCCAGGACTCTGCTCTCTGTCTTGCTGCCGGAGCTGTGGGGAAGCTCATCAGCAGCTTCCATGGTCTTATCTCCTCAGCTGGTTCCATGGGAAGATCTCAGGGGTGCAGGCAGTGCAGGAGCTGCAGCCGCCCGAGGATGGGCTGTTCCTGGTACGCGAGTCCATCCGGCACCCTGGGGACTATGTGCTGTGTGTGAGCTTTGCCAAAGAGGTCATCCACTACCGCGTGATATATGAGGAGAACATGCTGAGCATCGACAACGAGCAGCGCTTCTGCAACCTCATCGACATGATTGAGGTCAGAGCCCTTCCCTGGGCACAGAAACCCCCTTGGACTGAGTGCTCTGGACAGGCCAGGGCTGGGAACAAGGGCGGTCAGTGCAGACCAGGTCAGCACACCATGATGGGGCATCCCAAGCCAGAGGACCAGGATGGTTCCCTACCCAGCAAAGTCCAGACCACTCCAATCCCCCTCCTTGTACCAACACTGCCACCTGCGTAACGACACCAGGAGCCACTCTGACTGCAGACAGGTCCCCAGGCTTTGCAAGATTTTTTCCCCAAACAAAGAGTCCTGCTCTTTAGCTATTGCAGCCCTATTGCTCCATTGAGTAGTATTTGTTTCCATTCTGCTTCTCTGCTTCTGGAAACCACCTGCAAATGCAAATGCTTCATCCTCAGCCTGCTTCTTTGAACTTATTTCTGACAAGCACCTTTGCAGACTGTTCTCGTTTTGAGCCAGGCTCTAGCACGTGGAGCTTGCATGGGTTTTAACGTGTTGCAAGGACAGAGAAGCTGTGCACCCTGGGATAACAGCTATCCCCAACTCTTCATCAGTGTCCCTAATGGCCTCCTGTTCATTACAGTGTTTCCATTGTGGCATACAGAGCAAAGCCTTGCCCAGGAAGCTGGACCTAGCCACAAGCTGTGAATAACAGTCTGTCTCTAAAACTTCAGCAAAGCAGAAGGAAGCAGTGTCTGCTCTGCACATCCTGTGGGTGTTTGGTCCTTGGTGCCACCAGGGACAAGCAATGGTGGGGGAAGCATCAGCTTATACTGCTCTAGGAGGGTTGACTCCAGGACAGCTCTGAGCCCCAAGGTAGCCAGGGCCCTGGGGGATGGAGTGAAGCCTGGTCCCTCACAGAGCCATGTTCTCTGCTGCAGGACACTTCTACCACAGAGCAGCAGCATCTCTATCTCTGTGTTCATCCTTCTGCAGCACTACATGAAGGAGCAAGGACCTATCTGTACCAAGCTGATGAAACCCAAACCAAAATCCGGCATGAAGTCAGCTGAGGAGGAGCTGGCTAAAGGTAGGGGATGATGGACGAGGACCCAGGTCTGTGTTTGGAGGGAGGACATGGCATGTCCAAACTCCATGTGGCCCTGTTAACCTGTCCTTGTCCCTGTGTTCAGCTGGCTGGTTACTGAACCTACAGCACCTCACTCTGGGAGACCGTATTGGGCAAGGCGAGTTTGGAGGTAGGTGAAGAGACAGAGCTGGATGTTCTGTCCAACCAGCAAGGGATGGAAATGGGAAATGGGGTGGTTGTGGCCAAGGAGTGTGAGTGCAAGCTGCAGACAGAATGGCAAGGAGGGACAGTACCAATACAGACAGGGCAACCAGAAGACCAGCTCTATCCCTATGTTCCTTCCCCTTGGCTGCCCTAGGAATGTTCCCAGAGCATCCCCCACATCCTTGCTTCCCACAGATACTCCCATGATCTCATGCTATCTGACCTGTGGCAAGAGACAAAGCCAAGGATGAAAACAGGAGATGGCATGCAGGAAACCCTTTCCACTGTCCCCGCTCAGCACCTGTCCCCATCCTGGAGATGCATTCCCACTTGGCCTCGCAGGCAACACACCTTGCTTCAGTACAGTTAATGCCATAAAGAATGTGTGCCTCACCCTAACATGCCAATGGCCCCAGTTGTGCAGACATGAGCATCCCAAGAAATATCCACTGATGCCCCTCCTAGCCAGTCTCACCTGGGAGCCCCCAGCTTGGCCCATGGGCTCTCCCCGTCTAAGTACAGCATTGTGCCTGGCACCCCTTTTGTCCCCTTCCCAGATGTCCTGCAGGGCGAATATATGGGGCAGAAGGTGGCTGTGAAGAACATCAAGTGTGACGTGACTGCCCAGGCTTTCCTTGCTGAAACTGCTGCTATGACGTGAGTTCCCCATGCGGTGGGGTGGGGAATGGGGCGAGTGGGGGTAATGTACAACCTGTCCCTGCTGTCCTGGACCCCAGGGATGAGCATAGGGTCTGAAGAGGCCCCAGCGCCCACAACAGGGCATGGCTCTGGGTTTGTGCCGCAGGACCAGAGGAAGGGTAGAGCTGTGGTCAGGTTATCTTTGAGTGGCAAGGTCCCAGAGCAGGAGTAGATGACAGACATGTGACTGTTCCATGCCCCTCATCATTCCCATGACACTGAAGGCTTGTGCCAGGCACCTCTGTACTGCTGTCTGTGGCATCAGTTCAGCTCCATCCTCCAGACTCCCCGTTGATATTGGTCCCCTCATTTCAGAAAGGTCCGGCACAAGAACCTGGTGCGTTTGCTTGGCGTAATCCTGCACAACGGCCTCTATATTGTCATGGAGTTCATGAGCAAGGTGAGAGCCCCAGCCCTGACACGGGCTGGGCCGGCACCTCTTCTCTGCCACTGGCAGACAGGATGTGCTGTGGCTAAGATCTGGGGACAAAATCCCTGTTTTGGGGCTTGGTGGAAACTTGCCTGGACCTGGCTCCAGCCTGACCCCTTAGGCACCTGTGCCTGTCACAAAGCCCCTCTCTCATGGAGGGGAATGGGACAGTGAAGGCCTGTTGGGAGGTGAAATCTCCAGGCTGTCCTGTTCCCCTTTATCTCATGTGTTTCTCCTTCTCTGCCAGGGAAACCTGGTGAACTTCTTACGCACTCGGGGTCGGGCAGTCATCCAGACCAGACAGCTCCTCCAGTTTGCCCTGTGAGTCAGGCTCCCTCTTCCTGCACCAGGGCAGGAACAGGGGTGGGTGCTCTCCATGCCATCCCACTGGACAGGCCTGAGAGGACACGTGCTGAGGTTGTTTTGCCTTGACTGCTGTAGGGACGTTGCCCAGGGCATGGACTACCTGGAATCCAAGAAGCTGGTGCACAGAGATCTTGCCGCCCGCAACATCCTCATCTCTGAGGAGAATGTGGCCAAAGTGAGCGACTTTGGTTTGGCGCGAGTCAATCCCAAGGGCACAGACACCACCTTGCTGCCCGTGAAGTGGTCGGCTCCAGAGGCCCTGAAACACAATGTGAGTGACAGCGCAAAGGACTGGGTGCCCAGGGTACCCTCATAAAGCAGCTTGTCCCCTTGGACCCCTCTGCCTACACCTATTAACCTCCACCCCTCAACCTGTCGCCATCCACACTATGGATGTATGGGCTGATGCTCCATAGTGGCTTATTTCATAGCCAGCCCCATATCTCCCAAGGTTTGGGGTTTGTCTTCCCAGCCAACACACATTCTAGCAGAGAATGGGGGAAGCTCCTGTGGGATGCTGAAGGATGGAATGTCCTGAAGGACACAGGTTTGAGTTCAGATGCTTGGGAGGGAACAGGAAAAGGTCTAGGCCACTGCAACAGAGAGAGAGGCAGAGGGGAGAGATTTGCATGGGGAAGTCACTATTTTCCCATCTTTTGCCTGGGGAGGGATGGTGGATCCAACTTAGCCTATTTTTGGGTGGCTTCAGACTCCCTTTCCTCATGTCGCTGCAGAAATTCTCCTCTAAGTCAGATGTGTGGAGCTATGGGATCCTCCTGTGGGAATTGTTCTCCTTTGGCCGGGCACCCTATCCCAAGTTGGTGAGTTTGGTGAAGCCCTGGGCTGCCCCTGTTCTCATGAGATGGGGGGACACTGGGTGCGAGTGACACTATGGTGGCTTGGCTGCAGGACTGGCAGAAGGGATGGGACGGGACAGAGAGATTCCAGCTTCCCTAGAAGGCAGAGAGCCTCTGGGCAGGGTAAAGAAGGGGAGCAGAAAGGGTCCCATCTCCTTCCTCCTTCCTCTCAGAGCCTGAAGGAGGTGACGGAGATGCTGGAGCAGGGATACCGCATGGATGCCCCCGAGGACTGCCCAGCCACCGTCTATGTGTTGATGAGGAGCTGCTGGGAGCTGGAGCCAGGGAAGCGGCCGTCCTTCAAGAAACTCACAGAGAAGCTGCAGAAGGAGCTGAAGCACTTAGGGGATGTTTAACACTCCCAGTGTGTACAGGGCTCTTGGCCAGTAACTCACTGGACATAGCAGGGTTGGAAACAGCACAGCAAGGAGAGCATGGGCAGTGTGGTGGCCCAGGACACTGGTGTCTCCCAACAAAGATGGGACAGAAGCTTGAGGCAGCTACTGGGAGTGGAGTGAAAAAGCTGCCATATGCAAAGCAGAGTTCGATGCAGCCGGCACAGCTCTGCACCCCCCATAACCACGTCAGGCTGTCTGGGCCCCCCCTTTTTCTGTCCATCTCTGTCTGCATCATCCCCCAGCATCACATGACTGTCATGAGCCATGACTTGAACCACCCTGCAGAACCACCTGTGTGTCACCTGGCTACTTTTGTAGGGACAGTCCTGCCACAGAGCAGCCGCACCCCATTTTCTGACCCTAAGCCAAGTGCTCTCATCTCCCAGGGTCCTGTTGTGCTTTCCATGGGTGCAAGTAGTGCTCAGAACCGGTGTATTGAGGGATGGGGTACTGATGGACCTTACAAAGCACTGGATATCCCCAGGTGTCTTCCCTGCCTGGTGCTGGGGCAGGTGACAGTGGCTGGCATGTGCACAAGGGTCCCTTGTGGTCACCACTGCTGTTTTGGAGCTCCTCTCCTTGATACTGGGGCCAGGACTCCGTAGCCCTCCTGCACATTTAAAACCCCTCCCCACTCAGCCTAATGCCAAGACGACCGGAGTTTCCCACTCGTTGCGGAGTCACCAAGCACAGCCAGCTAAACCATATGGATTTGGGTGTTTTTGATTAAACCAAAGAAATTAGTTCAACTGTATCTTTAAGCCTCAGGGCAAAAAATTAGGTCTATCCCTCACTGTTGGGCTGTCCAGCTCAGAACCGAGCATCGTGCTAGGCTTCCCAGCAAGGATGAGGAGGAAGGTTTGCTGGGGCTGAGGGGGACCCTGAAGCTTCAGCCCCTCAAATCCTCAACCTCACAGCCACTCTCCTCCCTAGACCACAGCTCCATGTGCGGCTGGGGATTATTCTTTTAATCAGGCTCTGAATGGGAAATTGCTTACATATAGATTACAGGGCAAGGTTCGTCCTCCTGGCCACGGGAGCCCCGGGCCACCTTGCGAGCAATCTCCATATCCCATTGGAGCAGGGATTACCAGGGCATGGGGTACATTCGTGTGGGTCAGCCCAGCATCTTGTCTCCCTTCCAGCCTTTCAAACTTGGATTGAGTTTTCCCAGTTCATCCTCTGACTTCCAGCACCTTCCACCCTATCCACCCATGGACCCCAATCTGGGGCTCCTGCGGCTGGATCCAGCCCTGTCGGCACAGGGAAAACAGGGAGACTTTGCCTCCTGCAGACAGAGGAGCAGCACCAGCGTCTCCAGCTAGAACTGTGTACCTGTCCCTTGCTAAGGGGAGTCGCTGGTGGCTAGAGGAGGAGAGTGACCTGACTCCCACCCACTCTCATCACTTTTCCATTGGACCCAGGAAGCCCGTGGGCTCCGTGGACTCCCTGCAAGCCCCGTCACCATCCAGGCTGAGCCTGGATGTGTCCCAAGACTCACCTCTCTTCGCGGACTCCCTTTGCACCCATGGGCTCCATCCTTTGACACTGCTGTTCCCCCCAAGACTGTGGGTGCTGCAGGAGGCTGGGTGCACAAGGTTGTCACTGCCAGACTACTCTGGGTGCCCAGGGCCACCCAAAACCTGTCCCCCAAGGCTGGCAGCACCCTTGGGTGCAGAGAGCAGAGTGAGAAGCTCTTCCCCACCAGTGTCTGTGGCGTCCCCTCCTAATGCCTTAATCCATCCCTGATCCGCACGAGCCCCTGGGGCAGCTGCTCCCGCTGACCTTGCAGTCAGTGGGTCCTGGGTAGGGGCCACGGGGCACTGCAGGGACACCGGGCGGACGTCCCCATGGCCACTTTCTTCAGCACAGCTCTGAAGAGCTTCAAGGGGGCCCAAGAGGAGCCCAAGGAGCCCCCCAAGGATGGGAAGGCAGCGGTGTTGCCCAATGGCATGGCCCGTGAGGAGTTCGAGGAGTACCAGCGGCAGCTGCTCGAAGAGAAGTAAGAATCTGTGGGGCACTGGTGTCCTCAGGGTAGTGGTGATGGTGTCAGTGGGGTCTGCTGTACACTGGGAAGGACTCAGTCTGGCTTTTCCCTGTATCCCCTCATGGTTCCCTGGTGCGGGGAGTGTGGCAGCAAGTCCCAGGGATGGGAAGGGGAGAGGGACAAGAGTGATGTGGGCATGTAGGGGGTTGCTAGATTGCTTTTCCAGCATTCAGGAGGTCCCACGTCACCCTGTGGCTGTGGGTGCTTGCACAGAACAGGGCCAGCAACATGACTCTGCTGTGGGTGGCAGCCTGCATGTCACTGCCCTGGAGCAGCTCAGGTGCCACTTCCCCATGTCCTGCTGATTCAGGGACCTGCTGGCCTAGGGAAGGAGCAAGTCCCTCCAGAAAGCATCCTCCTCAAGCATCTGCATGGGGATGGAAGGGCTCCGGGCATCCACATGCATCCCCAGCAGCTCAGGTAGGTGAGCAGGCGAGAGGGGATGCCTTTGCCAGAACATTGTACTCTCTGTTTGCACACGCGAGACCAATGCGCGAGGACCACACGCAAAGACCAGTGAGTGCCAGGGACTCGACCATGACTTCAATGACAGTGTCACATTTTGCATCACAGGATAGAGCGGGACAAGGCCTTTGCACACCGGAAAGCAGAGCGGGCCACTGTGCGCATGCACCTGCGGGACAAGTACCACCTGGCCCAGGTAAGGCTGGCCCTGGGTGTCCTCAGCAGGATGCAGCCCCTGCATCCACACGCCAGGATCTCAGCCCTGCAGAACAGCCCCGGCTCAGGTGGCTGCCCGGTGTTCCCATGGTGTCCCGGCATGGAAGGCTGTTCCTGAAGAGGGCAGCAAACGGCCACTGTCTCCATCTGTCCTGGCGGCTGCAAGCAGTTCCAAGCCAGCACCAGACAGCGCTGGCATTACCCCCACTTCCCAAGCATCCCACATCCCCAGGGGCACCAGGATCTGGCCACGGCCCTGATGTTGTCTCCCGTTGCAGGACGAGCGGGATGATGCCCAGGTGCATGTGGCAGGCGGCTCGGTGGAGCTGCCAGAGGAGCTGGCCGCCATGGTGCAAAGTGAGGAGGAGGAGGAGGAGGAAGAGGGGCCACTCACCTTTCTGGCCAAGCTGCGCGAGGTGGATGTGCAGGCGCTAAGGGACCGGGCACAGAACACAGTTGAAGAAGTGAAGGAGAAATGCTCCATGATGTAGCTACCCACTCCAGACCAGATCCACCTATGGGTGCTCCACAATGCTTGTGAGGCTCCTAAATTCTCCCCAAATCCCTTGTTACCCCCTGGAGAACAGATGTGACATAAGTATTACAGATGTCTGGACATGCCAATGGTGGGCACTGGGTGCTAGGTCCTGCTAAGGGGGGTCCAGACTTGGCCACAAGAGCAGCCACCCATACATCACACTGGTCACCAAGCATTACCTATGGCCCTTGCCACAGCTTTGCACTCACCCAAGCACCCCAGGACTGGCCTCTCTGCCACTGCCCACCTCGGTGCAGACAGCAGGACCCCAGGTTGCTCTTGAAACGAGCCTCAATAAAGGCAGATTTGTCGGGACCCAAGCATTATTTCTGCAATGTCTATTGCTCTGATGGGGCATCCCTTGGGAGTTGCATTGGGATGATTCCCATCAATAACCACTATTCCTGGAGTTCCTTGCTGCTCAGCATCCCAAATCTGGGCAGCAGTGGGGGTTCTTTGGAGGGTGGAGGGTTATACTGGGCATCCCAGGGCTACTTGGGTGGTGATATCCCCCCTTTTTGGCACATTTACCAGGGGCTTAAATGCTACCTTGTAGCCACCCAGCCCCGGAAGGCTGGAGGCTGCTGAGATCACTAATACCTGCTTATTTTAGTGAGGTCTAATCTGCCTGAAGCGCCTGTCCCTGAGGACTAAGCTAGCTGAACCCTTGCAAAATGCACCACTGGGGCTGGTCTTGAGCAGCACCTCCCAGGCAGGGATAGGGATGGGGTTGGGGGAGTCACGCTGAGTTTGCATGAAAGAAAGGACGCAGTGAGCGGCCCCAGCGCGGGGGCCTCCAGCCTCCGCACGCCAGGGCCATCTGCTCGGTAAAGTCCCGTCAGGACCTCACTCCTTGGGACTTTGCTGGGCGCATGGGGCCAGTGGTGCCCAAATGTCACATCCTCCAGGCCTTCGGAGCTTCCGGGCTGCCGGGCATCTGGGTAGGACATTTCTTCTGGTAGGTAGCAGTATGAACACAACTGTCCCGCAGCCAGTGATGGAGGTGGCAGGGGACAGAGTGATGGCATATAGGGACCAGTTTGGTCCCCAGCTGAGACAATTGCTCGTGGCATGTCCCTGCTCCATGTCCGTAATCTCTTCCTACCTGGCACCTGGATTTGCAGGGCTGATGATGTATTCTTAGCCTACAAAGCCGAGGAGGAGCAGGGCAGTGGTGGGTCCAAGGTCTGGGCAGCTCCTACCCCTCCATGTGGACCCTGCCCGGGAGATCTCTGGAGCAGCAGTCGGGAATTTGGGGGGGTTTCCTGGTCGTGCACCGAGCTCATCAGTGGCACAAGAGTGACAGGCCTTAGCTCTCTTGCTGTGAGTCACCAGCACCCAGGAGCCTCCTCGATCTGACCACCCCTGCCACCTTTCTCATCCCTGCCCCAGCTTCCCTCTGTCCAGCCTTGCCACCAACTATGCAAAATCTCCCATTTGGGAACATTAACCCGGCACTATTCGTTGTAATGGGGCCGTATCCCCTCTGGGTCCTGGCTTGGCCCTACCAGAGTCCCATTTCCCCAACACGTCCATGGTGCATCCCTGGTGCTCAGGTACAGGTTGCCCAGACTGATGAAGCTGGCAGGGGGAATGAAGCGGCCCAAAAGGAGTGTTTTGCAGGGCACCCGAAAGGGTGGTGGTGCCAGCTCTCTCAGGGCTCCCAGTGGGGCAGTGCAGGGCCTTCCAGCGAGAAGCAGCCGTGTTCTGGCAGAGCCGGAGGCAGGATTCGGGTCAGGACCCTCCACCAGGTCTCCAAGATAATCATCCTGTGCATCCCCCCCCCCGCACTGTCCCCACGCTGCCACCTGCCCAACACCCTTTTGGGTCACTCCTGCCGCCTCCCCGCCTGCCCAAGGCCTCTTAATGAACTAAAAAAGTGATAAATCCCCAGGCGAGCTGGTCACGTGAGGCCGGCAGCCCCCGGGCGCCCCCAGCCCCGACCCCTGCCTCCGGCCCCCGCGCCCCGTAAGCTGACGCAGCGTCTCTAAGCGTTAGCAGCTTTGCCTCCTAATAGGATTAGGGAGGTTTAAAACTGTCATTTGAGTGAACTAAACCCTCTGATACTCTGCATTGCACCTTCTTAACCAATTTGCCTTCAATTAGGGTAATTGGGAAACTAGCAAAGAAGTATAGCATTAATATTTTAAAGTGATGAAGCGATTACGGGCCTCGGCCGAGGAAGCAAATCAATTTGCTATCTGCTCCTAAAAGGCAATTATAATCATTTGTCAAATAAGCCTGCTGGCCATCCCCCCGCCCGCGCGAGCCAACACCTTAAGGCGGTTAGTGGGGCCAGCCCCGCGCATGGCCTGCGCGCCTAAATCCAAATCCGGGCCATGGGCGGGCAGGGAAGCTGGGCTGCCGAGCCCTCCAGTTCTGAAAAGTGGCCAGTATGGGCCCTCAACCCACATGACCCCATGGGGGGACATAGGGTGACAGTGGCAGGATGAGGATTGCACAGAAGTCTTTGTGGTGAGCAGGTTTTGGGTGCTTGTCCTGCTTCTGGTGTTGAGTTCAAGGTGAATCCTGCGGGATTTGGGACAAGTGGCACAGCCTGGAGGTGCCTTCTGGCTCCTGATGCCTTCCCATCTCATTCCTGCGCTGCCCTATGGGTTTGCATGGGGCACCCAAGGGCTCCCAATGCCACTTCGTCCGCTGTGGTCATGGTTGAAGTCACTGAGGATGACCAGAGCTGGGGACCTGGCTTCCACTGAGCTTTTTCCCCCCAAATAGGCTGGTTTTCACAAGCACTGACCCATGCCCAGGTGAGCACCAATGCTGGAGTTGGCCATTTGCACTCCCTAGCCAGTGGCACCCTATCCCTGTGTGTCACTCTCCACCCCGGTGATGTCCTAGGCAACATGACTGGGAGATGGGTGCTCCCCTTGCACCTCCAAATGCTCCAGAGCAATAGCAGGGCCCCTGTGTCCCCATATGGCTGCCATTCTGACTCCCTGAGAATGTCACAACACGGTGACGCACTGGACTTGGTTCCCTGGGGAGAGCAGTTGAAAGGGGAAGAAGTGGGAGGAAGCGGCACTGCCGACCCTTGCAGGTGGCAGGAAGGCGCTTTCGGAACAACCTCGAAGCGCACTGAAGAGAAGGGGCAGAGGGAGAGCAAGGGGCCGTGCGCTCTCCCCGATGGCCACTGTCCTAATGGGTCTTGAGGGGACGCTGGGAGGAGCAGGGACAGCAGCAGCTCCAGTGACGGCGGCACTGTGCAGCACTTTGAGCTGCCCGCAGCTCTGGCAAGACGTCAGGATTGCTGCAGCCATGCTGGAGCCTGCCCGTCCTCGAGGAACCTCTGCTTCGCCCCAGGGTCAGGAACAACCTGCCCCTGCCACCCATGCCCATTCCTGCCCCCTGTCCCCATGGTCAGTCCTCAGCACCAGCCCTCATGCCTGATCCCCATGCCTCGTCCTCATAACTGATCCTTATGTTTGGTCCCCATTCCTGTTCCTCAAGCCCAGTCTTCATACCCACTCCCCAGAGCTGGTTCCTATGCCAAGTCTCCATATTTAGCCCTCATGGCCAGTCCCTACGCTTAGGCCCTTCCCCTGGTCCTCATGCCCAGTCCTCATGCCCAGCCCTCATGTCTGGTCCCTATGCCTGGTCCCCATACCTGGTCTCCATGCGCAGTCCCCATGCCTGTTCCCCATGCTTGGTCCTCTTTCCCAGTCCTCATAGCTGGACCTCTTCACCAGTGCCCGTGACTGGTGCTTGCCATGGACCCTTGCCAAGTCTCCATGCCTGTTTCCCATGCCTGATCTCCACACCTGGCCTCATGGCCAGGCCTTATGTCTGGTCCCCAGGCTTGGTGCTCATGTCCAGACCCCATAGCTAGTCCTTATCCCCGATCCCAATTTTTGGCCCCTATGCCCGATCATCATGGCAGAGCCTCATGACCAGTCTCCACACATGGTCCCTATGCATCTTTGGTCTTTGCATCTGGTCCTCACACTTGGTCTCCTGCCCAGTCCTCATGTCTGGTCCCTATGCCAAATCTCTATATTTGGTCCCCAGGCCTGGTCCTCATGGTTGGTCCTCAAGTCCAGTCTCCATGGCTGGTCCTTGCACCCAGTCCCTGCCTTTGGTCCCCATGGCTGGTCCTCAAGCCCGGACCTCATGCCTGGTCCCTGCACCAGATCCCCATATCTGGTCCCCATGTACGATCCTGATGGCTGGTCCTCATGCCCAGTCCCCCTGTCTGCCTTATCTCTGTGAGAAGTCTCCATGCGTGGTCACCATGTCTAGCTCCTACACCAAGTCTCCACGGTTGATCCCCATGGTCCCCTGGTCCTTGCCCATCCCCACACCCACAGAGGCCCAAAGTCATCCCACCATTCGCTGTCTGATGCTGCCCCACTTGAGGACCACATCAGGGGACTGTCCCTACATCTCACCAGGGCCACCTAGCACTCCAACCCATGGCACCCCATCCCCACAGGCACCTCCCCCAGCTCTGTGGATGCTCCCCATTCCCAGGAGAAGCTTGGTGGCACGGGAGAAGCCCAAGGAAATTGTTTCCCTCGCTGTTGCCTCCCCCTCCCACCTCTCTGCCTTTCTTCTCCTCTCTCTATGTCTCTAATTCTTTTCCTCTCCCATAATGAGGGGATTACAAGGAAAACTCCAGCAGGACGCCTTTGTAGGGAGACAATCCCAGCGGCGAAGGCAGTTCCCGTCTTTGTCCATACCCAGACCCCCCCGGCCCTGGTGCTGGAGGGACATTTAGAGCAATTACTTGTCCAGAAAGTAACTGTCAATCATTCTTAAAGGGGAAGGCCTCCAATTAATAACCTCGTCTTAATCCTTTGGACTCATTTCCAATCTGCGGGGCCCGGTGACATCTGCAACACTAAATAAAGATTCTCTGGAGCCTTAGCAGCGCGGTTCTGTGACAAATAAGAAGACTAGAGGGAACTTTGGCTGCCAAGCTGCAAGATTGGTGAGGTTGAGCCGCTTGTTTGGTTCCTGGGAAGCACCATCAAAGTTAAATACTCCTGGAAAAGCCAAGTTGGGCCCAGCAGGTAACGCGGCCGCAGGCGGGTTCGGGGAGTGCGGGTGGGAGCTGGGGACCCACAAGTGCTGCTCACGTTGATGCTGGGAAAAATGCCCTCAGAAAAGCCCTTAAAAAGCAGGAATCGCCCATGTGCTGAAGCCCAGGGTTGCTCGGCTCCATGGGGAGTGCCTGGGACACCCAGGTGATGAACGATGGGCTCTGAAGGGCCATAAGGTTGTTTATTCGCCTCAGACATTTGCTGCTTCCCCCTAGCCCGGAGTCTGGACAGGGAGATTTTTGCATCACTTGGACAGGGCTCTGCACTATATATATATATATATGTATATATATATATATATATATATATATATATTTGCTTTTTTGTCATTTCTTTAGAAAAAAAAAAGGGAAAAGGTCTAAGGTCTGCTCTTCTGCTCCTTTCTAAAACTACAGATGGGGGAAAAGTGTTTAAGAACAAAGCGAAGTGGAGGAAAACCTGTCAGAGACTTTGTGCCTTGGCAGTTTTTCCCTTCCAGTTTAAAAGCTTAATAATTTAAATGCCCCAAATTGTGACCGCCAAGGCCATGGGAAGCTGTAGGATGCACCGGAGAGAAGGCACCAGCTCCTCCTGACGCACCATCCACTTGGAGTTAGGGAATTCTCCCTTTTTCCAGGGACCTGGCCTAAAATGCTTCAAAAAAGCATCAGTTTCGTCCCTTGAGGGTGATTTTCTAAAGACTGGGGAACAGCAGACATTTTGGCCCAGGGTGGGTAGTCTGGGAACAGGTTGGGCTGGAGGCCTGACCCGTGACGGGACCATATAGACCCTGATATGTTCCTTAAGTTCCTGTCTACTGACGCCCACAGTGCGGACAGAGCCAGGGATTTCTGGCCTTCCTAGGAAGTTGGGGATGCTCTTTCGTTTTACGATCACAGATGGGAAGGAAATAGGAGAAACAGGGGGGCCGTGGGGATCCTCCCGGTCACCCCCACTGCCACCCACAAACAAAGAGCCCAGGAAACACGACCGTGCCAGGGGCAAGAAATGGCCATAGTTTTCTTGGAGCAGGGCCAGAGTTGCCAGCCCCAGGATGACTGGTTTCTTCTTTCTTTTTTTTTTTTTCCATTTTTTTTTTTTTAATTCCCTCCGATTCCTTTTCCTGCTCCAGGGATGAGTTAGACCCTTCTTTCCGGGTGGGATTTGGGGGCTTCCTTTGCTTTTGCCAGGTGGGTGTCCCAGACCTAGAGCTCAAACAGTGCCAGGTTCCAGGGCCCCATTGCCCCATCTCACCCGTCCCCTGCCTACAGCCCTATATGCCCCCTGTCCTCCCATGTGGTCCCATCCCTTCCATCCCCTCCTGCCCTTCTCCTCAACCCATCTCTTCCCTCCCCTCCTCTCCTTCCCAGTTGGCCTCATCCCAGGGCATTGCTGAGCGAGCAGCCTGGGGGAGCCTGGGGGGTTCCCTAGGGGCCCCGGGGATTCTGTGGGAGCCCAGAGGGTTCTGGGGGGCTCTGGCGGAGCCGGGAGGCTCCGGGTGGCTCTGCAGGCACCAGGTTCGCACTGCCTCTACATTCTCTGCCTTCCCTTGCAGATGCTGCTCCGCGCCAATGCCAAGAGGGTGAGCAAGAGCGGCACCGGCCCCCAGCCCCTTGCCCAGATACACCGGCCCCCCCTAGCCCAGCCCACATGCCCAGTGACACCGGGAGGTGACAAACCCCACTAGCATGTGCTGCATGCGTGGGCTCTGCCAATGCAGTGCCAGTGTGCATGGTGCTGCACGTGGTCTGCACTGGACCACGGTGCATGGGCGCTGCACAAGCATGGACTGCAATCGCAGACCTCACACACGTGCTGCACGCACAGACCCTGTGTTCACACCGTGCATTGCACGCATGACCCCCCGCGCATGCTGTGCACTGCACATGCAGCCCCCATGCTCCTGCCATGCACTGCATGTGTTGCCTGTGCTGCACACAGGCACAGCCCCCGTGCTGCCCACAAGCTCAGAGCTCTTGCTGTGCACATCGGATGCTGTGCCCTGCACAAGCGCGTCGCGCTGCATACACCACGGGCACTGCACACCAGCACTATGCACCTGCCACGTGCATTACATATTCTGCACCCACAGGCCCCATAGGTGCAGCAGTGCAAGCAATGCAGGTTGCATGTTTTACATGTGTTATGTGCACAGACAGAGTGCAGGGGACTGCAAAGACACTTCAGGTGCCGGGCACACTGACACTGCACCACACACACGCTGCATGCAATGCAATGCTGCATCGTGCTGCTACTTCAATTTCTCCCAAGGTTTCTGCTACATTATCATGGCAGACATGCAAAGACACTGGCATCTGCGACAGGTACCTTTTCCTGAGCAGAAATACTACAGGATTATGTACTTCTGCCTGATTTTCCATGTTTGACTAGATGCCTATTGGTGGGAAGGGGCCTTTAATCCCTAGCAAATACTGCTGAATGATTGCAGATACAGGATAAAAAGCTTAAAGATGAAATGTTGCAAGGGTTGAAAACACTTATCAACCTGCAGAACCAGGTTATTAGCTGGGGGTGGGTGTGTGGTGCTCCGGATGGCTTCATCCCCATGCTCCAGGTCAGATGCCAGCAGGTGACACCAATTCCTGCCAGGATTTGCCTTTGGGATCAGGACTTTAGAGCCTGATGCCTGTGGCATCTTGGTGCTTGGACAAAGGCATTGTGGGAGGGATCCTGAAACCGCAGGGAGGCCAAGGAAGGGAGAGGTCTAGGGAGAACTATGAGGCTGGGAGTACTTCCAGGCCGTGGGGCCAGCAGCACTGCCCCATGTAAATCCTCTTGGGTAACGGCACATCGGGCCGCTGTGAGATCAACATGCCAGCCGCAGAGAGGATTAGGCCTTTGCATAACCAAATAAAGAGCCCGCGTGGACGGGCTGCACACTCCGCTCCAGAGCCACTTGCTTCCATCCCCTTCAGATGGCCACAGAATTGGCTCACTTGGGTGCCCTGAGGGGGTGCTGAGTGCTCATGGTGCTGCACCGGCCCCGCTGGGTGCAAGGGGTCCATTGGGTGCAGGGGGTGCATTGGGTGTAGGGGATACACTAGGTGCAAGAGGTGTTTTGGGTGCAAGGAGTGAATTAGGTGCAGGGGGTTCATTGGGATCAAGGGGTGCTTTTGGTGCAGGGGATGCACTGGTGCAAGGGATGCACTAGGTGCAAGGTGTGCACTAGTGCAAGAAATGCACTGGATGCCAGGAGTGTGTTTGGTACAAGGGATGCTCTAGGTCCAGGGGGTGCACTGGGTGCAGCAGTACCTCGGTGCAGGGGGTCCCCGGGGCCATTGGCAGCTCTGGGCTGAATATCGCAGCCAGCGCCCAACACAGATTGGTGCAAAAGCAAATTTGCTCTGCAAACACTCAACTCCAGTACTGCAGACCAAGGCAATCCAGGGCATGATGCCACCCATCCCTTGCAACCCATCTGACGCTGCTGTCCTCCTGGCAGGTGCCAGCATGTTCCTGAACAAGTGCGAGGGTGAGCTGGGTGAGCTGCGCAAGGTGGGCGATGATGAGGCCACGCCGCCAGCCACCGCCGAGGACGAGCAGCCCAAAAAGAAGCACCGCAGGAACCGCACCACCT
This sequence comes from Crypturellus tataupa, assembly GCA_034781795.1. Taxonomy (NCBI): domain Eukaryota; kingdom Metazoa; phylum Chordata; class Aves; order Tinamiformes; family Tinamidae; genus Crypturellus; species Crypturellus tataupa. The sequence goes on from JAWLRI010000152.1 coordinate 933,395, forward strand.
TCACCACGTACCAGCTGCACGAGCTCGAGCGCGCCTTTGAGAAGTCCCACTACCCTGATGTCTACAGCCGCGAGGAGCTCGCCATGAAGGTCAACCTGCCCGAGGTCCGCGTGCAGGTAGGGAGGCAGAGCCCTGTGTTGGGGTAAGGTTGGGGCTGGGCCACCACCTCTGACGGGCAAGGGCTTTCTCAGCACTGAGAATGAATGGAGATGAAACCATGATGGAGACAGAGGAGTTGGTAGAGAGTGGAGGTGGTTTCTCTCTTCCTGGGTTGCAAGAATCATCCTTTGGCCCAGGGGACACAGAGAGGTGGGGTCGGAAAGTCCCTGATCCCTCCTGCCATGGGATAGGAAGACACGAGGATGGAGACTGGTTGGTGGCTGCATATGAAGCCAGAGCAGCTCGTGGTGCTCAGGTTGGACAGATGATGGACAGAAGGAAAACAGAAGGAAAGGGAAAAGAAATTGAAGAATCATTGGGAGATGGACAAAGAATTGATCTCCTTACAAATGCACCAAGTTTTCTAGGCTTTAACCTCATCCCTTCTGGCATCTATCTGGGAGGCCCAACAGGGTCTCCTCCATGGAGCCATCTGAGCAACAATCAGTTTGCACCAGAGAATTCCAGTACCTGTGATGCCTGTGGGAGACCCTCCAACCTCTGCCCAGCAGTTGATATTTGCCGTCTATTTGCATTATGTGATGAAGGACCCCTCTCCTCTTGCTTGAACTTGGCTCCATGTCACTGTGGGCTCTGAGGATGCAGTGGCCAGCGCATGTCCTGCTGGTGCCCCATGTGGTCTTTGGGCTCCAGCTCTCTCTATTCCTTTCCCTGCAGGAGGTGGAATCCCTCAGGGATCCCCAACTAGGAGCCATCACTCAGGGGGTATGAAGGCCAAGCAATGTCATGACAAGTGTCATAACAGCACAGGGGACACCTGATGCAGGAGCACCCTCTAGGGAGCATCCTGTATGGGCCACCCTGCATGGGTCACCCCCATGGGGAACAGAACACAGGGCGAGGGACACTGTGCCTGGGCTACCGCATGCAGGACACACTGAGTACAGTGCTGCCTCCGCTACATCACCATCCCTGCTCTGCCTTTGTAGGTCTGGTTCCAGAACAGGAGAGCCAAGTGGCGCCGGCAGGAGAAGATGGAGGCGACGTCCATGAAGCTCCACGACACCCCCGTGCTCTCCTTCAACCGGCCGCCCATGACGGCCAACGTGGGCCCCATGAGCAACTCACTGCCGCTGGACCCGTGGCTCACGTCGCCCATCGCTGGGGCCACCTCGGTACACAGCATTCCCGGCTTCATGGGCGCCCCGCAGGCACTGCAGCCACCCTACGGCACCCACTCCTTCCTCAACGCCCCCCCGGGCATGGCGCAGGGCATGACGCCCGTGGCTCCTGCCGCCTACCAGTGCGGCCCCCCATTTGTGGACAAGTACCCGCTGGAGGATGTCGACCAGCGCAGCTCCAGCATCGCCGCGCTGCGCATGAAAGCCAAGGAGCACATTCAGACCATTGACAAAACCTGGCAGCCCATTTGATAAATGCTCTCTTCCGCCCTGTGTCGCCCGTCCCTGTCCCCCACGCACCCCGCCATCTGTTGCAGGTCACCCCCAGGGTGGACCAGGCGAGTGACACCAGGATGGCCACGCGGGACAGTGCTGGGGGCAGAGACACTGTCACCAGCAGTGGCAGGGAGGCCAAGCGGGGCTGGAGACACCCTGGCAGCCTCCCAGAGCCCCTCGGTGGCGCCTCTGGGCTGCACTGCCTCCTTGGACCGTGCTGGTGGATGCCAAAAGCATCTGGAGCCAGAATGATGGTCCCATCTGTGGACCAGTGACACCTTCCATCCGAGTGTGTCCCCTTCCCCGGCCACCAGGCCCCCAGTAGTGAGGGACCAGTACTGAACTGGCTCAGCCCTCCTGGAGCCACTGAGGACAGGGGGATTTTTCCCTTCCCCTTCCCTTTATTATTAATTTTTTATGCTGCAGATTTCAACAAAAAAATGAATGAGAAACACTCTAGTTTCGTAGGGAATCCGGGGCCGGGGGTGGTAGCAGGGGTTATCTTTTTTTTAGCAGTATCGAGTCCAGTAGAAGCAACAGCCCCGCGATTGTATCCAGAGTAAAGAGCTGAGAGGATCTGCCCTGCGTCTCTGCGCCAGGGCTACCGGAACTGGAGCTCCCGGGGTGGGGAGTGGTGACCCCCGATGTCCCGACCATGTTGTGGTGGTGCGAGGGACGCACCAGGTGCGGGGCACAGGGGCCACCATGGGGATCACCGTGACGGATGAGGGGAGCGCTGAGGGTCACTCTGCAGTACCCAGTGTCCCCCCATCCTGGCTCGGCAAAGTCCCTCTCGCCTCCACGCTGGGGATGATGGTGGGTGCAGCGGGGGACAGGGGAGTGGCCCTGTTTTGGCCACTTCGCCTCGCTGGCTGCTTGTCAAGGGGAATCTGCCTGGCTGTCACTCTAGGGCAGTACGGGGGCGGGGGGGTGCTCTGCCCTCCCTAATTGCTGTGCACTGTAATTACGCTGGGACCCAGCTGGGGAGGCTGGAGAGGCCCCGCTACCATCGGGGTGGGGGATGAGGGAGAAGTCCAACAATACACGACTGTTACAGAGCCAAATGCAACGTTGCCCCCACTAAAATTTCCCATTTCAGCACCCAAGGACTTGCCAGCTCCACACAGCCCGCCCCCCGCCAAGGGTTTCATCCCTACCTCCCACCCTGAGGATGAGGGGACCCAAATCCCGGTGACCTCGGGGTCAGGCAGGAGCAGCCAGGATGCCACCAGGTCTGGCAGGCCACTGACCCCAGAGAGACCCAGCTCCTCATCCCTTATGTCCCCCTGCCTCCCCTCACCCCCCCACCCCAGTGTTCATCTGCTTCGTTAGTGACAATTAAACCCTTAACAAGCCATTAGCCGCATAATCGATGGTTGCCCTGCTCAACAGAGCTTGGCAGGGCTGCGACAAGAGGTGCACGGCAGCAGTGGCAGCGGGGACATAATGCAGCAAAGGCCGCGGAAGTAATGGGGTCTGGGGCACGCAGGGGCCACGTTCAGGGGAGGCTGCCGCCTTCACAGGCCATAATTGGAGCAGTTGGCGCCGGACAGGGCGCCCCTTGGCCGCCAACATAAGCCGCATGGCACAGGGACCCCCTCCCTGCATCCCTACCCCCATTAATTGTAGCCTAATTGGGGCCATGGACCCCCTGCCCCGGCCCAAACCAAGGGCAGGGGTTGCACATGGGGAAACACTGGGATGCAGCTCCCCACCCCGTGCCTCTTGGCAGGTTGCGGCTTTATGCAAATTATTCAAATGAGCTAATTTGCATGGGGGCAGAGCAGAGGTGGCAGCAGAGTCATACTAGGGTGGGGGAAGCCCGGCTAGAGTGACATGGGGGACATTCCCCTGTCACCATCCTTGCACAAGGCTGGAGTCACTGCAAGGTTGGGTCCTCCCTAGGGGCTAATTAGCACAGTCATTAGCAGCTCCTGGGTGCATCCTCTTAATAGGGGTGCCCCAATGTGACAGATGGGGCCATATGTACCCTGGTCCCAGGGACAGCCCAGCTCAGCGCAGAGAACTTCATACTCGTCCATGGCAATAAAGGAAGTTTCTTGTTCCAGGGGGATGAAGCCAAGTGTCCTGTAGGAGTCAGGTTTGCTGGGGGGGCACCGGCTCCCTCCCTGGTCCCCACAGAGCTGAGCTGTCTGCCTTGCACTTTTATTGTCATTTTTCCCCATTTTGGAATCAAGTGAGCAGTCCCCGAGCCCTCTGCAACATGCGGGCACATACACACATGCCTTGTTCCTTGGCGGGGAGGGCATGCGCTTGAGGAAACCCAAACCCAAATACATTTTTTTTTCCAATGCCCTTTGCCCTGGTCCAGTCCTGCCATCAGGGAAGACTCTTACTGGGAGCCCTGGGGTGTCTGACACCTCTCCCGGCCTCAGCTGATGGCATCGCACACTCGCAGGGCAAGAACCTCCCCTCTCCCACCTCCTTAATCCCCTCCCTTCGGCTTTACCCCCTAATCTGATTATTTCTCTCTATTTCTCCCAGACCTTAAAGACCCTAGTCTTGCCCCAGTGCGAGCCACTGAGCTGCTGTGCTTGGGTACTGTCCCCCAGCTTCCGCTGCACCCGCAGGGACAGTCCTGTGTCCTCAGCTGCCCACACGCCCATGGGAGCCTCATGTCACCTATGCCATGCAGTGCCAGGGGACGCGGGGCTGGGGATGTTCCATGCACGGGGCTGGTACTGGCCTGAGCATCACCATGGAGTGAGGGACGCGCTGTCCTTCTACAGGGAGTGCACGCTGGGGCTGTCAGGGCTCGGGGTCTCCTCAGGGGTGTTCAGACAGTGAGCACCAGTGGCCACCCAGCCCCCCGGGAGTGAATCGGACAGGGGGCTGCCGGAGGCCTCGGAGCCCAGCGGCGAGACGGATGCATCCCGGGCAGCGTCCCCATCCCCAAGCCGCAGATTGAGCCTGGCGATGAGCGGCTTGCCCACGTTCACCATCCGCCTCTCCTCCACAAAGTCTTCCATGCCGCAATACCGGTACTGCAGGCACACGGTGAACGCCAGCTCCTGCTGCAAAGCACCAGTGGCGTGGAGCTCGTGGGGACAGTGTGGCCCTGACACTGCTACCATGACTGGGACAGTGTGAGGACTGGTAGAGGACCAGGCAGTGGCAGTGTCACCGTCTCCCAGCCCTTACCTGCAGTTTCTGCAGACCGCAGAGCCGGCTGTAGAGGCAGCAGGAGGGGACATCCTGGCTCCAGGTTGGAAACAGCGGGCTGCCCACCTCTTCGGGGCTCTCCTTGTTGGTGAACTTGAGATCCGTGTCCAGCTCCTGCCGGAGATAAGGGTTGGCCATTAAAACCACTGAGGGACAATGGGTCTCCGTCCAGCACAGCCATATGGTTTGGAAAAAAGCTCTCACCTCCGGTATGTCCGTGAGCTTGGCCTCGCACTTGGTGATCTCCTTCGGGGTGGCCACGATGCGAGTGTAGATGATCATAATGTTGGAGAATTCGGCGGCAAAGCCCAGCTGGACAGTGATGCCACAGTCGAAGCAGAGGTGCCGGCTTTCTGGCAGGACTGCAGAGACACCAAGCGCAGGGCCAGGACATTTGAGGATGCTCATGGAGACCTCATGGCTCCCAGCTGCACACACTGGAGCGAGATGGCTGTGACACTCACTGTGGGCCTTGGCCCACTGCAGGTTCCTGACAGAGGACTCGTCCTGGCCCTCAGCAGGCCGGATGGGGTCCGTGAGGGCCCGTCTCTCCGAGAGGTTGCTGCGCAGCTCCAGGGCTTGCCGGCCCCGCGTGATCTCTAGCGTGCCCATGTCTGCAGGAGGAGGAGATGGTTGGAGGGGCTGTGAGCCTTACTGGTTGCTCCCCCATTTCTTGCCACTCACCCTCAGCCACCTTGTCCAGAAGCACTGTGATCTTCTCATCTTCCATCAGCCAGCGCTTCAGGAAGCTCACGAAGATGCCGTTGGAGAGCTCGCCCTGGTTCAGCTCGTAAGCTTCAGCATCGGCACAGCTGGGAGAGCAGCGAGCAGGTGCAACTTCCATCACTGGGGCCCTCCTGTCCCCATGACATTCTCCCACAAACTGACCCTTGATCCAGAGCTGCGTCCTCAGCATGAGGCTAGATCCAGACTCAAGCCCCAGAGCTGGACACACTACATGCAACAGCCAAGCCAGGACGAGGTGGGAGCCCTGGCTGGATGGTGGACACTTAGAGCACTGTCAACCCAAATCCTCATGCTCCAGAGGACCCTCACTACTGAAATTTCCTTGGACACCATCAATCCAAGCACCACTGTGAGATTCCCCTTCCTACTAAGGAATTGGGGGCCAAGACTTTCCCTCACCCATCCCAGCATCAATGCTCTGCCCAGAAGGGAGCCAGTATGACCCAGAGCGCAGAGGATCATGTCCCACCAGTCTCAAAGCAAGGCAGGACCCAAGGAAAGCTGCCCGGATTCAGGCATTCTCGGGGGATGGAGGAGACCTACGTGGCATAGCCAAAGACGATGTTGGCCGTGACTTGCAACGCCCCGACCTGTGGGATGATGTCGTCATTGAGGTTCCTGGAAGAGACAGGCTGCTGGCACCCATGCGGTGGGTGGTGAGACACCAGGGGCACCTACAGCCCCTGGATGCACCAGTCCCTTGCTGGGAGCTTTCCCTGCAGCAAACCCCAGGACAGGCTCTGTTTGCTGGAGTCCTGCCCGGGTGCCCCCGCAGGCAGAACGCGTCACCTCTTGCGGCACATATCGAGCAGGAAGATGTTGAGGGCCGTGTGGCGCTGCTGCATGCTCCGCAGCACACGCTGCACGCACAGGCAGTGAGCCGACGTGTAGGAAACGGGTGCATCAATGGGCACCATGAAGCTGTTGCCAAAGTTCTCGTAGCCATGCCCGGCATAGTAAAGTAAACCTGGCAGGAGGACAAGGACCATTTTTTTACCCCCACTCCTCCCATACCCTCATTTTTCAGGACCTCCTTCCAAGGCCTGATGCCACCACATACCTCAGCAAGCCACTCTGTGATGCCATCCCTGTTCGCATCTGATTGTCATGAAAGAGTAACATCCCTCTACCCCAAGCCCTTGCCCCGGTTCAGGAGCCACCATACCGTAGACGCCCTTGTCCAGGAGCAGGAGGAACTCATTGACAGCCATCTGCATCTCGGCTTTGCACAGGTCCAGCAGTGAGACCACCTTGAAGTCGAGCTGCCGGAGGAGGTTGCTCAGGGCGTGCACATCTACCATGGGCGCCTTCAGGTGCTTGTGGTGCACATAATGCATGTTGCCAATCAGCAGTGCCACTTTGTCGGTAGCTGGCAGGGCAGAAGAGGGACATGCTGGGGACAGAGTCAGGGAGGGTCTCCTGTCCCTGCCAAGGTGACACCTTTTGTGCCTGGTACCCCTCTCCACGCCTCTCTGCTTGGGTCTCCCCAGGGTGCTACACCCAAAGCTCTGCATGCCCAAGCCCAGATGAGCAGATGGGACCCTGCAGCATGACAGGACAGTGACAATCCCAGAGTCACCAAACCACTTGGGTTGTTTCCTGGAAGAGTTTCTCTTACCATACATCTGGCCAGGGCTACAGTGCTCCAGAGCACCTGGAAAGACAGAACCATGGGTGCCACCGCATCCATGGGTGCCACCGCATCCATGGGGGCTCTCCTGGGAGGGGGATACAACCATCCCAAGATGAACCAGCAGGGATAGAGCCTGAGCCTACCTCCATCCCCATCTGGCCAGGAGCCTCCAGAGGTGAAGAGTCGTGGGCCTGTGGTGGTACAAAGTGGGGAGTTAGGAAGGTGTCCAGGGGATGGAGGGCACTGAAGAGGCCAGTGGATTTTGGGCAGACCTTGACACTGCATGGGGACATGCTAAAGCAATGCTGGCACTGCACTGTGCATGGTGACCATCATGTCCCATATCCCCCAGCCCATGGAGGTTGTCACTTCTTGGAAGGGTCTGTCCCACTCCCACTGGGAGCCTGCCATGGCTGTGGGCACTGTGCTGAGCCCTCACCGATCTCCACTTCCACCTCCCGGCTCCACACTTCGTGGAAGAGGTTGAACACGCGGCACAAGTAGCTGCCCCTCTCAGCCGTCGTCACCAGCCTCACCTGCCAGAGCAGACAGAGCTGGAGTCGCCCAACTGCAGGGCACAGCCCAGGGTGGGCAGGGGGTTCCGCAGGGGTACCTGGAGCTGAGGAGCCCGCGCACCCTCCACAGGCTGACGGTTCCTGAACCACTGGTACTGAGGTGGCGGATTGCCGATGGCTCTGCACTCCAGCAACAGTGTGTCCCCTTCGGCCAAGTGGCACGGCCGGGGCTGCCGCAGGATCTGCAGCCCCACCATGGTTGGGCAGTAGCCGCTTGCTGGAGAGGAAACGATGCACCAAATCAATCACCCGGGCATGACTGGGCACAATAGAGCCCTTGGGGTGTGCTGAACTCCCTGGCTTGGTGCAAGAATGCTCAGCATGTGAGGCAGAGCCTGGGGCTGAAATGCTGGGACACGTCCATTCAGGCTCTATACACCACCCATGAGTGCTGCCATGAGCCAGTTGGCACCAGGAGGACGCAGGACACAGCACAACCAGCTCCTCCGTGGCACCACTCTCCTGTTTAGCCCCATGGTTGAGGCTTGACATCAAGCAATGCCCACGAGGAACCAGCCTGGAGACGGAGATCTCAGGGCCCACCTGAGCTGGGGCTGCTGCTCCTCTCAATCTGGACATGGGCCCATCTGGAGAAGGTGTAGTTGAGCCCACAGTTGACACGGCAGATGTACCAGCCGGGCTGGGCTTGTAGAGTGCCCGTGTCAACCACCAGCTCTGGGGCTGTGGCTCCGGGCAGCTAGAAGACATCAAGGAGACATCAGGAACTAAGAATCAGACAACTCCAGTCAGGTGCTCTATCCCACCCATCTGTCCATCCTGTCAGGAGCTGGTCAAGAGAAGATTGGGGAGCCTTTGCCATGGCTTGGGCCCAGGGTCCCCAGGGGAACTTGCCCAAAGGCCCTGTGTGTGCCAAGAGTGAGACTGAGACTGAGTCTGTCCTGGTGTCCCCAACCCCAGGGGGCCTCACCTCCTGCTTCCCGCAGAACCACTGGTAACTGAGCCTTGGGGGGCCACTCGCCCAGCACGTCAGAGCCACCTGTGTCCCCTCTGCCACCGTGTGTGACTCCGGCTGCACTGTGATGTGGATTGTGTCTTGGACTGTGAGAGATGAGAGGAGTACCTAGGCTGGCTGAGAGCTCAGCCCATGCCATCCCGTCACCTGCTGCCCCATTCCAGCTCATCCTGGGGTTGAGCTTGGTCACCTTGGGTGGGACTAGATGATCCCTAGTGAACCCAACTAACCTCAGCCATTCTGTGATCCTGTGCCATCCCATCCTGGCCCATCTCCTCACACTCCATCCAATCCCAATCATCTCACCCTATGCTATCCCATCCTGTCCCATCCTGTCCTGTCCACATCCTCCTTGTCCCATCTTCATCTCATCCCATCCCCATATACCCTGTCCCATTCCATCTTTTTCCATCCCCTCTCATCCTGAACCATCCCAACCATCCTACCACATTCTGTTCCACCCCATCCCATCCCAATCCCACTCTGTCCCACCCCAGCCAGGGCCCCATCAGCAAGGAGAGTTGTCCTTCCTCTCTCCATCTTTCTTCTGCTGAAGCCCCATCCCCACTTCCAGGCCCCATGAGGCCCCAGTAGCAGTCAATACCAGCACCGCTGAGGACCTGGCAGGCGCGTGTGTGCCCCATCTTGTCCAGACAACCCAGCAGGTACTTGAGGCTGCAGTCCCGCTCGGCCAGCAGCTGCAGGAGACACTGTGTGGGGCTGCCACGGGGCTCCAGCACCTTCAGCGAGCACATCTCCAGCTCCTCCTCACTGAAAAGCCCCAGTAATCAGCACCCAAAAGCCCACATGGGCACCTGGGCAGGATGGGACCCTCCATGGGCTCCAGCAATGCACAGGCACTGTTTTTTGTGTTTTGTCACACGGAGCTGGGACAGGTTGGATCCATCAAGCCATCCACGAGATATCACTCGTGCAGGGATGGACCTGGCTGCTGCCCATGGTCCCCATGGCCCTACCTGCATTTGAAGCGCTTCTCAGCCCCGGCCACCTCTGCCAGCTTGCGCCAGCCCCGGCTGGCAGTGTCCAGGAGCTCACAGAGCCGGGCCACCACGTCCTCACTCAGCGAGCCCACGGACATGCTCCAACTGGCCATCCCGGCAGGCACCCAGCTCCTGCACCACGTGGAGCACCAGCCACCGCCTGCCTAGGGCTGCGGAGGGAATCACGACCAGGATAATGTGACAGATACCTTCACCCCTTACGCGGAAACCGCCCTGCTTGGCCCCAGCTTGGGGATGGCTCTGGGGACTGGATTCCTTCCTGCCTCTGGGTCCCTTTCTCCCTCCCCACCCAGACATACTGGCTGGGAGTTTGTTCCAAGGCTCGCAGTGGCAGGTGTGTTGGAGCCAGGGAGCCGCAGGGGCTCGCTTGGGAGGGCACAGACTCACTTGCCACACAGGGCAGCACTTCGGTGGTCTGGAGGAAGGGCCTGGGTGTGCGGGAGGGTGGTGAGAGGTGGGCAAGCAGCAGCCCAGGGACAGAGGGGACAGGGTACTCACCGGTGGCCACAGTCTGGTTCAAGTCTGCAGGGCAGATCCCAGCGGAGGAGCCGTCTGGAGCTGCAGCTTGGTGCAGGCTGAGCCCCGTGTGAAGGAAATGAAGGTTGAAAGCAAAAGTGCCCCCCCAGCACCGCGCAGCACTTCTGCTTTCAGGAGCCACTTCCTGCGTTGCAGTGTGTGGGTGGCTGCCTGCTGCCGCCCGGCCTCCTGTGGGCCTGGGGGAGCTGCCACCTCCAGCCCCCTCCGATCAGGGCACCCTGCTGGGACCATGGCCCACGCTGTGGCTCTGGCAGCCCTTCCTCGTCAAGAGGGGACATGGGTCCTTCTCAACCTTCTGCACACACCAGGGCCAAGATTGCAAGAGCAAGAGGGCCTCAGGGAAGCCCACGGGCTTTGCCAGGTGGGGACACGCAGGAACAGGGCAGCCACAAAGGCCTCGGTGCCTTTGGGGGAAGATATGGCCAGGGACACTGCTGTAACAAGGACAACCTGGGAACCCCAGGAATCCATCCCCCATAACCCCGAGACATTCCCTTTGCTGTCAACAACCAGTGGTGCTTGCAGCAATGAGGGCACCTTCACCACCAGCCCCGTTCAGGAAGCTGAGTGGGAGAAGGAAGTGGGAGTGGGAGAAGGTGGCACCGAGGGTCCTGGGGAGAGAGCCCACAACCCGGGCAGGAGGGACCACAATGTCCCCGGTCACTGGCCCCATGAGGCATCAGATTCCAGGGAAGGAAACGCTCCTGGGACCACTGGCACAGCAATGCCACAACACCCGGAACTTGTGGCCTAGCAAGAGACCCCACCAGCTAGTGGCAAATACCACCAGCTGATCCTCAGAGCAGGATGCAGCACACGTGCCAGGGGCAGGCACTGGACACCGAGGGGGGACCCGCAGGACACCAGAGAACTTCATGCATGGAACGCGCAGGGTGTCTGCACTCGCCCCAGCTGCTGGAGGGAACAGACATCAGCACAGCCACAAATTTATTCTCAGTTTTTAGCAAGAATAAGAGACAGAGAGCAGGGGAATGCAGCTCAGCCTGGTGTCATGCACGCAGCTCCCAAAGGACAGTCCAGTCTGGGCCTAGAACTTCTTGCCCTTCTTGAGCTTGTTGCGGCGCCACGTGTCGTACTTCCGCAGGCGCCTCCAATATTCCAGAGATTCAGGGTCCATCTCCTCCAGCTTCTTGGGTGGATCCAGGTTGATCTTAAAGAGCCTGGGGGTGAATGAAGAACGCGTGGCATTGGAAGGGGACAGGCACAGGAGAAAGTCATCACTGTGTGTGATGAGGGTGCCCAGGGTCCAGCACAGTGTGACTTGCTCCTCTTCTGGGCATCCTCCTCCTGGGATGGGGAGCAGCTCCCATCTCCTACACCCACCTGCATCTCTGAGCCTGGAGCGGTGCCACCTTGCCCAGAAACTCACCTGCGTGTCCGCGGGGGACAGGGTGACACTTTGCAGGACGAGCACCCCAACAAGCCACTTATGGTGCCTTCCAAGAGCACCCTGGTATCTTGCAGAGCTGCCTCTCCAGGCCAGCACCAGGGCATCCAGATCCATCAACCGTTGGTTATCCCAGCTCCAGGTCTGGGTGCCCTTCCAGGACTCACCAGTCGGGATACTCGGAGTTGGGCTTCAGGGTCACCTCGGGGCCCTCCTTGTAGATGTTGACGCCCATGGCGTGGGTTGCGAGCAGCACGGGGTCAGTGCACACGGCAGGGCCTGTCACCTCCTCCTTGGTCACGGTCTTACCCTTGGCCTTGGTGGCTGGGAGGACAGGGAAAGGGTCAGGGACAGGAGCGGGGTCAGCCATGGGGCCGGCCATGGGGGACAAGGTTGAGTAAGACACAGGGGGCACTGGGGCAAAGCAGAGTAAGTGGGGCACAGGAGACACGAAGGACAAAGCGGAGGGGGACATGAGGGACAAGGTGAAGCAGGGCATGGGGGACATGGGGAGGG
>JAWLRI010000152.1:945696-963080 GCA_034781795.1 Crypturellus tataupa
AAGGCGGCACCGCCCCCCAGGGCGCCCCGCCGATCCTCGGCTTCCCCGCGCCCCCTGCACTCCCCCCCCAGCCCCATTTTAGCCGCCGCCGGGTCCCTCTGCACCCCCTCCCGCAGCCCTCCCTCTTCAGCCCCTCTCTGCCTCCCAGCCCCGCTTCAGCCCCCACCTCCCCAGCCTCTGTGCAGCCCCCCGGCTCTCCCTGCACCCCCGGGCCCTCTGCAGCTCCCCGGCCTCTCTACCCACCAGCCGCTCTGCACGACCCCCTGCAGGTCTCCCTTCAGCAGCCCCTCGCAGCCCTCAGCCATTCTTCAGCTCCCACTTAGTCCCCTCTTCACCCCCTCAGCTCCTCTTTGCCCCCCACTCGCAGCCCCTCTCTCCCCCGCAGGACAGCGCGGTCCCCCAGGCCATGGAGGGCAGCATGGATTTCCAAGTGGCCGCCCCGGTGACCGCCAGTTTCAGCAGCGATGACGCCCTGGAGCCACCGGCCATGGACACGGAGCAGGACAGGCCCACGGCGCGGCCTGGGATCACGGCGCGGCCTGGGATCACGGATCCGGCTGACACACAGCCGGAGGGACCCCCCTTCAGCACCCTCTGCCCCGGCTCCGAGCGGGACTGGCCTTTTGCCAAGACTGAGCAGAGGGACTCAGGGCCCATCCCCGTGGCTCCAGATCCTGCAGGCGGTGGGGACGCACAAGTGGAGCTTTGCCAGGATTTGAGAAGAGAAACGGAAGAGGCGGATGGCTGGAAGTTGCGTGCAGGGAGCACCTCGCAGCACATGGAGCCTCCCTGTGCCTCCAGCAGCAGTGACCTGGCAGACATGGAGCTGGACGAGGAGAACACGGAGGACGAGCCCTCGGAGATGCTGGGTCTGCTGGCCCAGCTGCAGACCCTTGACACAACCTCCTCAGAGCAGGAAGCACCGCTGTCCTCAGATGCCGCTCCAACGGGCGCACGGAGCCCACGGGGCTACCGGCAGTGCCACGGCAAGTGCCAGCCCTGCCCGCTACATGTGGCCACGGGCAGGGGCCTGGAGACATGGCCCTGCTGCACCCAGCATATGGTCTGTTCCCGGCCTTGCCATGGGCTGCTTTTTGCCGAGGCCGATCGGGAGGACTTGCTGAGCCTCCTGCGCTATGATGGGGGGCTGCCAGAAGCCCCCTCTGAGACGCCCCTGGCCCACTCTGACGTCCTGACTGGCACCAACCTGGAGAAGCTGCAGGCTCCGGAGAAACCGGCTGCTCTGGGTGCGCCTGAAGTGCCAGGCAGGCTGCAGAGCTCAGAGGAAGGGTGTTCTGGGGACTGGTGTTACAGAGAGGGGCTCTGCAAGGTCAGTTCCACCTGCGAGGATGACCAGGACAGCTCCCCGGAGCCAACAAGGGTGGCCCTGTTTGCTGCCCCTGCCCAGGAAGCAGAGCGGCCGCCCCAAGGCAGCCCAGCCGTGAGTGTGGACGCGTGGGATGGCAGCAAGCTTGGACGTGTCTCTAGGCTCTGCATGGGGCAATGGGCAGCAAGGGTCCTCCTGGGCCTTGCACTGCTGGGGGTGGGGGGACCCATAGAAGACCGTCGGTACTGGCTGCAGGATGCAGCTGCTCCAAGGGTGGTGGATGCACTCCCATTCCCATGTGATCTTTGCATCCTTTGGGAAACAGACCAGGCCCTGGTCCCTGAGTGGCTCTGGAGTCTGGTCACAGCAGTGCCAGAGCTTGGCACTTTCACCCAAACACCCTGCTTGGAGGCTGAAAATGTCCGGGCTCTCCTCCTGGCCCTCACCTACCCTCCTGTTGCTTTGCAGAATAAGGAATTTCTCCCCTCTTGTCCAGCCTTCAGAGATGGTGAGTTGCTTCTCTGCTGGAATAAGAAACAGAAATAGAAATTGTGACCACTGCAGCACCTGCTCTGACTTAGTCTTGGGGGTGGCTGGTGTCCGGGATTCCCAGCAGGGAGAGAGCACCCAGCTCTACAGCCAGGCTGGAAAAGGGGCTTCTCTAGGGGCAGAGGAGCTACTACCATGGGAGGCAGGAGGGGCTGCCAGCTCCAGGGGCTGGTTGAAGCCCCACTCCTGCTTTGTGAGGTGTATGTTGGGGATCCAGGCATACCCTGAGGGCATTTTTCACTGCTTAATCTCTCCTGATGCCTCAGTTCCAGGCCCCTGTGACCCAGAGGATCTGCTGGACGGTGTGATCTTTGGGGCAAAGTACCTGGGCTCCACGCAGCTTGTCTCAGAGAGAAACCCCCCGACAAGTGTCCGCATGGCACAGGCCCAAGAGGCTGTGGACAGGATCAAGGTGAGGATGGTGGGAGGCCGTGGTTGTCACAGCTCAGCCTCTTGTGGACATCAGGCAGTGTTCAGGCCTGGGGGCTGGAGGGAGGGGATTTCCCAACTCTCTGCAGAAGCAAAGCAGGAGTGCAGGAGTCCTGCTGGAGCAGTAACCTTGCCTGGACATTTCACCCTGCAGGCACCGGAGGGAGAGTCACAGCCCATGACAGAGGTGGACTTGTTTATCTCCACACAAAGGATCAAGGTGCTCACAGCTGACACACAGGTGAGTGAGAACAAGGGTAGCTGTATTGCTCTGGGGCTGCTGAAACCTTTGTGGACCTGGGACCTTCACCTTGGTGCACATGTAGGCCCACGCAGGTGGGTCCTGGCCTGTGGGCAGGCAGCCAGGAGCAGATGTATCACTGCAGGCCTCCTGTGCAGATGTTTTGTGTGTCCTTTGGCTGTCCTCATGTGGCTGCATGGGACTTTTCGTTCAAGTTGAACCTTGCAGGTCCAGCTGGGCTGCCAGGCTCAGCTCAGGCAGAGCTAAGCTTGGCGTTTCCACAGGTTTGTCTCTGTAGAATAAATTTCTTTATAGTAAGAGATAAAGGCTCTCTTGTCCCCTGGCAAAGATGCAGATGAGCCGTTGGTTGAAGGAGCTGCTTGTGTCTTAACACCAAAGGGGTTTCTTCCAGGAGTGTGATCCGCATTTAACTTGTGTGCTGCTGGAGCCGGCATTTGAATCAGACTGAACACAAACTCTTCCCTGTTTGCAGAGTGCCTGGCTGGCTCTTGGGCTGCCCATGATGCCCGTCAAGCCAGGAGGATTGGACATTGTTCTGTCCTTGTCCCCCTTGCCAGGAGGCCATGATGGATCACTCCCTGCAGACCATCTCCTACATCGCTGACATCGGCCCCCTCGTGGTGCTCATGGCACGACGGAAACTGCCCCGGCAGGTGGAGGCCACGGAGCAGAAGCGTCTCTACAAGATGATCTGCCACGTCTTCCACTCTGCTGATGTGAGGCCACACTTGAGCCCTTGGGAAGGGGGGGTGGTGGTGGTGGGGTCCTGCTCTGCTATAGCAGTGTCCTAACTGGGTGCTCTGGGTCTCTGCGGAGGCAGCTGGGCTGCCCTATGCCAACACCGCACCCAGGGCATGGGCACAAGGAAGGGGAAGGCGCCCTCCCAGTCACCCTGTCCACATAGAGGGCTCAGCTGGAGAAAGGGATCTGTGTATGGAGAGGCCTAACCAGGTAGGTTAGGGAGGGAGCTGGGAGTTTCCAGACTATTCCATCCATCCAGCAGCTTCTGGGTTGAGTTGGCCACGGCACCCTGGTCCGGAGCCGTTGGCACAAATGCCTTCTCCTCCCCAGTCGCAGATCATCGCGCAGGCCATCGGCCAGGCCTTCGGCGTAGCCTACCAGCGCTTCCTGGAGGCCAACAGCATCAACCCGAGTGAGCTGAGCCCTCGGCAGTACAGCCGTGCCCTGGAGGACCAGGAGCACTACAATGCGGAGCTCACCCACTTCTCCAAGCAGGAGAACTGCAAGGATGTAAGAGGAGCTTTGGAGGGGTGGGTCGGCATGGACAGCAGGACAGTGCCTGCCTGGTCAAACCTGTCTCCCCACATGGCTCTTTGAGCAACTGTGGTGGCTACCAACTGAGTACCCAGGTTCCCAATCCCAGCTGGCTTGGAGCACAGGACCCCCATGTGGGAGCCGGGACAGATGCCCAAGGCCCAGCCTTCTCATGCTGGTGCCTGTGACATATCTGTGTCCTTCTAGGTGTGCATCCGGAAGCAAAAGGGGGAGATCTTGGGCATTGCCATCGTGGAGTCAGGTTGGGGCTCCATCGTGCCCACTGTGGTCATTGCCAACCTGATGCACGGGAGCCCCGCAGAGAAGTCGGGTGAACTAAGCATCGGGGACCGCCTCATGTCTGTCAACAGGACGAGCCTGGTGGGGCTGCCCCTCACCACCTGCCAGAGCATCATCCGGGTGAGCATGGGCCATCAGCCCACCCTCCTGTGAGCAACGTCACCATGTCACCCCCCTGCAGCCTTCCAAAGGCTTCCCAGGCTCTCATGCTCATCCTTCCTCTCTCTTAGGAGCTGAAGCATCAGACAGAGGTGACACTGAACATAGTACACTGTCCCCCTGTCACCACAGCTGTTATCCGGCGCCCTGACTCCAAGTACCAGCTGGGCTTCTGCGTCGAGAATGGCGTGGTGAGCGCTTGGGGCGGACAGGGCATGGCCGGAGCGGGGCTGGCCAAGGGCTTTAGCGATCGCTTTGGCAGAAGGACACACGGGCCTGGCTAGCGGTGCCTGGCCAAGCCTGCTGCTCCGGTGCTTCCTGCTCTGCCATGGCTGTCCTGGCACTGCATTGGGCTCTGGCAAAGGGCCCTCATAGCTCTCCTGCAGTCAGGTTTATCTCCCTGGCTTTGCTTAGCTGTTTGCCTTGGGGGTGGTGATTTTCTCTGTTGTGTTTGGATGTCCTTAGTGACATTTGTCACTGTCCCAGCACCACGCCCAGCTCTGAGCTCCGTAGTGACTGTGTTGGACAAGCCCAGGAAAGGCAGAGGAAGAACGTTCTGGGGATCAGTGGAGGAGGCTGTGGTGGGAGCGGGAGACACCGCTGCGTGAGGCTCATATTGGTGCCAGCTGTGCCACAGGAGACATTGTTTTACTCCAAAGGCATGTTGGACCCGCTGCTGTCCTCAAGGGCTAGATGAGGAGAGCTGGGCAAGGTGTGAGTGGGGTGGGTTCCCCCCCTGTGCTAGGCACCTTTGGGCTGGAGGAGGTGGCCCCTCTGCCCAGAGCTCTTGCGAGGAGCCTACCTGGGTGCCAGGGCTCCTGGGACAGCTGAGCGCGGACTTGGGTTGCAGGAATCACTTGGCTCTCAGCAGCTCACCCTGCTCTCCAGATCTGTAGCCTGATGCGCGGCGGCATCGCAGAAAAAGGCGGCATCCGCGTGGGGCACCGCATCATCGAGATCAACGGGCAGAGTGTGGTGGCAACGCCGCACGAGAAGATCATCCAGATCCTCACGCAGGCTGTCAGTGAGGTGAGTAGGGCCCAGGCTGGGCGGCAGCTGGGGCTCCGGGGTCCCCGTATCCTTGTGCTCCCTGTGACTGCCCCCATAGCATCCAGGGACACCTGGACTGGTGCTCATGCCTCTGTCCCTGTTGCCAGCTTGGGGATATGTGGGCTGGATCAGCCTGTCTGCAAAACCTGCTTTAGGGCAAGAGACATCCTGCCTGCCTGAACCCTGAAGTAGCAGGTGGCACTTGGGGCTAACTTGGTGCCTCTGCCTTAGGTGCACATCAAGACGATGCCAGCCTCCACGTATCGCCTGCTGACGGGGCAGGAGCAGCCCATCTTCCTGTGAGCCACTGCCTGCACCGGCGCATCCCTGCCCACGCCCAGCCAGAAGGGAGCATGGGGCTGCGAGGGCAGCACCTGCCCTGCCCCGCGGCAGGCCCCAATCCTGTCCCTCTTCTGTTGTACTGAGGACCGGGTGGGAGGCTCGGAGGGCCCGAGGCCTGAGCGGGGTTTGGGCCCAGCTCCCTTTTCCTCTGCCTCCCTGCAGTCACTCCCTGCAGCCACCTGGTGCCTGTCCCACTGCTTCGCGCAGCCCTCCCCTTGGCGCAGGCACAAGGAGAGAGGTGGCCCAGCAGGGCACATTCCCCTTGCCCTGCAGTGCTTTGCTCTCACCAACAGTGCCTTTCCTGGTAAAGGGACGGTGCTTGAGCACAACCTCTGGGGCTCATTGTGGCCCGGTGCCACACATGGGCACCCCCAGCTTGGCTCTCAGCAGCTTGCCTTGCTCTCCAGATCTGCAGCCTGATGCACCAGCACCAGCTGATACCTCTCACCCTCAGCCTTACCTGAAGCAGGGCCCTTGGCCTCTGCGTCCCCTCCCCGTTAGACCTGTTGTACTGAGCTGAGAAACTACCTCGGCCTCCCTCGCTGTGCCTTTAGCCCCTCTGTATGCACAGCCTGGCACCCCCGCTGCCACCCTGGGGCTGTCCCTCCGTGTAGTGAAAGGGAATGGGGCACTGCTCTTGTCCGGGAGGGTGACGTGAGTCCCCTGCCAAGGCCACCTCTTCCCTGGGTGTTTCCCTGGACCTGTGTTACTGGGGCAGCGCTGCCCCCACCGCTTTGCCTGGGTGCTTGGTTGATGCAAAAATAAAAGTGTGGGGAGATGCTGAAGGCTGCGTTTGTGGGCCAGATGGAGGCAGCGAGGAAGCTCCATGTGGCGGGAGATGTAGCCCCATTTCTCTGTGAGCCCAGGTACCAGCTTCCCTGCCCTCTCACCCAGCACACGAGAAAGCATACGGTGCTGGTGGAAATAACCTCTTTATTGCAGCAGCAGAGGCAGAGCTGGGTCTGGAAAGGACAGAGGCACTTGGAGGTGCTGATTGGTCATCCCTGCAGCAGGACTTGGCCCAGCCCGGTTGCAGGAGGGCAGGCGACGTGGCCTGGATTGTCACTCGAACGGGCTCCCGTACTGGTGCAGGGCTGCCCAAGGGGCTCAGTGCCCGTCAGGTTGCACAGCAGTGCTTGGCCTGCCCTGTTACACATCTGTAGCTGGGCCCCACTCGTAGCCATCATCCTCATCGGAGTCATCTCGAGCCCGCGTGAACCTCTTCCTGACGGCATCGTGCTCGTATTCCCTTTGGAATAGGGTGAGAAACTCCCATGATGCCACTGAAGCCTGAGCAGGATGGGGGCAGACCCCATCCCCACCGTGCAGGCTAGGCCAGGCAGAGCAGGACCCAACAGCTCCCCGAGTCCAGCCCCAGGTGCAAATGTGGGGGCAGGACCATGCCAGGCCTAGCAATGCCCTCTCCTCAGGTGCCACCAGGGATCCTGCAGGGGCAGGAGAGGCACAACATTAAATCCCCGGGCGCCTCTGGCATGCAGGGTACCTGGTGCTGTCGTGGTGCTGTCTCCGTTGGCCCCGTGGCTGCTGCTCTATTAACTGTTAAAGACAGGAGAGACTAGGATTGGAGGCAGTGGAGCTGAGCTCTGGAGAGGCAGCGGCGCTGGGCACAGATGGCCCTGCTGCTGTCTGTGCCCCCAGGGGATAGAAATTGCCTCCATAACAGAGCTCAGGGCCACCCTCTGTCCTTCCCCAGCCCCTCGTACTGGCACAGGGAGATGCGCCTGCTCCAGCAGGCTATTTCTTTGGAATGGCTCCGCTGGCTCACAGGAGCGGGCTAGCGCAGGCTGGTCATAGTCATCCTCTGCCTCGGCATCAGTGTAGGGGCCTGTCTCGCCATCCGTGTCATCATAGTCACTGGTGACATGGCTGTCACAGGTCAGGTAGCCGGAGGTGGCTGCACTCGGGTTCAGCATGTCCAGGCTTTCTTCCACCCCCACGTCCACCTGTAGGAGGGAGACGAGCAGAAACCAGGACCTTGGGCACTGTGGGGACAGACCTTGCCCCAAAGGCTCCCCACCCGCTACCATGCGAGGCTGGGCCTCACCTCAGTGTCCCCACGTCCATGTACCTGCTCTTCTGCTGTCCATATGGGCTGGTTCTGCTGTGTCTTGATGATGTCCTTCAGCTCCTGGTACCAAGCGTTGCCGCTGCCTCGGAGGGTGATGGTGGCAGTGAAGAGGTGGCTGCAGTACTTCCTCATCTTGCTGGCCTGCGCGTAGAGGCGCCGCGAGCTCTTCTTGGAGTCGGGCGCCAGCCATTGGCGCATGGCCTTGATGCCTTGGCGGCTCTCGGGCTCGCAGAACACCACCACGGGGTAATACTGCACGTAGTTTAGGCGCTCCACGGCCGAGGGGGTGATGTCTAGCAGTGCGTGTTTGCCCTGGGGCGGGGGAGCAGCCCCATTGTGAGTGGAGACGGGGACGGAGGCAGCATTCCCTAGAGGCCTGTCCCAAACCGGGCCCATTTGGCTCCCAGAACACTGCAAGGCGCTCCCAGGCTCTTACCTTTTCCACAATCAGCCGCACCGAGTCCAGCTTGATGACCTTGGACGATGCCCCATCCCGAGGCACACTCGCTGTGGAATAAGATGTGGCATCCCCTGTGGCCCTGGGCTGGATCTGACCATGCCCAGGCCTAAGGATATGGAGCAGGACAAGTGCAGAGAAAGAAAACGAGGAGGGTTCTGGGGAGATGCTGAGGAAAGAGCAGGACAGGGCCCTGGGTAAAGAGGCACCTGTAGGCCTGGACATGGGGGCTCCAGCCTCTGATGAGGCGTCACCCCAAGGCAGGGACACTTACGAGCAATCTCAAATAGTTGAGGGGACTCTGTGCTCAACTTCTGCATAGCAATGTCTGTGATGGGGCCCAGAATCACCACGGGTCGCTTGAAACTGGCTGTGGAGAGAAGAGAGGTTGTCTTGGGGGGCTGGGGGCCAGGGCAGAGTTTGCACCGCGCAGGCGGCTGGACCTCCACCTCGAGGTGCCCTAAGGACTGTGGTTACTCACACCACGGGAAGACGGGGACAGAGGCACCGCTGCCCTTGAGTGGCACCCACCTTCCTTCATGACCACCCGCTCATACGGGGGGTAGCGGCCCTGCTTCGTGAGGGCAGACAGGTCCTCCCGGCTCTTCTGCAGCATCTTCTTGGCTCCCCGCAGACCCCGCAGCTTCCAAAACTCAGCGCGTGCTCCGGAGGGATTGGCACCAGACGTGGCTTTCAGCGCGGATTCCAGGCTGGCAATCTGCTCAGCCCTGGGATGGGAGAGGGCTCAGGACCCAAGACGTCTGGATTTACCCCTACTGTATTTCTCCCCAGGGAGTAGGGCAGCAGAGTTGCCCTGTCTCCCTCTGGGTACCAAGAAGGGACTTCACCAGCTAACGCTTCCAGCTGTGCCTCCAGGGCTCCACAAGCATTGGCCCTACACCTTAGTGGGACCATCACCCATGTCCCTGCCCATCACTGAGAAGCTTTTCCCTCTGCTCCTGGCTCCTTCCCTACCTGCTCTGGTTCGGGATGATGCCCTTGTCCAGCTCCTGCAGGTCCTTGCCCATGCGCACGGCCAGCCAGCTGCCCAGCTTGCCCCGGTACATAGTGTCCAGCACGTGGAAGACGTCGCCGCGGACGAAGCTGAGCCCTGACGGAGTGTCCTTCTCAAAGTCAAAGTGGGTCCGGATGTAGAACGAGTCACCCACGTTGGATGCAATCATCTTCCTGTAAACTGGAGCCCAAGGTGAGAGGAACCGTTAGGGAAAGTGGTGGCTGGGAAGGAATTTGGGGATGCTGGAAGGATTTGGATAAAAGCTGAGCTGCCCGGAAGCCTCCAGAGCATCCCTCGACGCAAGGAGGATGTTGGAGGCTCCATTTCCTCCCAGCCTTGCTGGGAGCAGCAGAACTCAACTGCCCTCCCCAGCACACACAGGTGGCTCTAGGCTGAGCCGGGGGTGCCAGGAAGCCCCATGCTCCAGGACTCAAGGCATAATCAGCCCTGGGATGGCCTGGTCCCCTCCCATCACCTCTCAGGAGAAGGAGGAAGAGGAGGGTGTAGGGAAGAAGGACCGTGTTTGCAGGGAAGGAAGAGTCCTTGGGAATTCAGCAGGTCTGATGCTTGGGAGAGACTGAGGACAGAGACACAGCTCAGTCACTCACTGTCCTGCTCAGTCACTCACTGTCCTGCTTCCTCTGGGTTTGCAGTGTGACCTCCTCGCCCGGGGGCAGGCTCACAAGATACTGCACAGCCTGCTCGCGTGTCACGTTCTGGAACCGAACATCATTCACCTGCCCGGAAGGAAAGCAGTCACAGAGCAGCACAGGCGGCAGCAGCCCCAGGACGGCAGCACCCAGGGAACCCTCATGGCAATACAGGAGGGAACTGCTGATATATGGCCCTGCCGCAGGTACCTGCAGGATCTGGTCCCCTTCCTGGATGCCCTGGCTGTCCGCCGGGCTGCCTTCCTGCACACCTGACACAAAGATGCCCACGTCGTTGCCACCGGCCAGACGCAGCCCAATGCTCTTGGCCTTCACGAAGCTCACGACCCTGGCATCAGGGCTGTACCTGCCAGTGGGAAGGCCATGCTCAGCCCGGCAGAGAGACGGTGACAGTAGCTCTGCGAGCCCAGCCCGTCCCCCCTGCCTCTTGCAGGGCTGTTACCCTTCCCTGCTGGCAGCCCGGGCAGCGGGGATGGCATAGCGGCCGGGGGGATCATCCTCCTCCGCAGCGTCCAGCATGTCTGTGGTGAGAGAGTTGGTCCCAGGAGGTAGCTGTGCCACTCACCGGGCAGGGACCTACCCTGCCGGGTGTATTTGGAGAGGGGATCCTCAGCTCCACACAGCTTGATCAGGACTCACTTACCAGGGTCTGGAACATCAGCCGCATTCGTGTCAGCTGCAGGGTCTCTCTTTGTCTGTCTCCTTTCTCTGGAACAAAGTAAGGACAGCATTAAGTAGATCACAGGTGGTGGCTCAGCACAGACAAGCTGTGCCTGCAGTGCCAAGAGCGGGGATGGCAAGGCCAGTTAGTGCTCAGCAGCTCCAGCTTCTGCTGGACACCAAAACGCAGTCCCACTTCCAGGATGAACCGGCTCTGGCCACCAGCAGAGCGGAGGGGAACCCTGGAGAAGTGTTGCCTCCAGACTGGCAGGAAGCATGGGGGGACTTGGTTATCGATGAGGAGAAGTCCATGGGCAAGCAGAGAGGCAGGAAACAGAGCAGCTTACGGTGGTGAATTCATCCTGGTGGCAGCTACAGGTGGTGGGGAACTCACAGGGGATGGTGGATGGGACAGTTCAGAGCCGATGTCAGAAATGTCTGCAGTGATAAGACACGTTAGTCCCCTGTGCTATGTATTGAGCTGTGGGCCTCATTGCCATGCACCCTTACCATCCATGTGGGAGCTGCCACTGTGGCTGTCTGCCATGTCGGGAATGTTGACCAGGAACTGCCGGTGGTCCCGGAGGACGAGCAGGGTCAGGATCCCCTCCGTGCGCTCAATGAGTTGCTGGGTATCAGCCAGGGACATGTTCGCACTGGCCACACCATTGATCTGGAGAGCAGGACAGAGGAGGGTGTTCGGTCATAGGGAAGCTGCCCCTTGGGAATAACTCTGCTCATCCATAAGCTACCATGGTGGGACCCCCGCCTACAGCTTCACAGGTCCCATCCCTGCCCTCCTGCCTCCCACTCCCCCAGCTCTGCACATTGGGATCTGTGTCCCCTTTCTCAGCTGCCTCCCCGCGAGGCCTCATCCGTGTGCAAACAGAAACCAACTGAGCAAGGCCGGTGAATCCTGTCGTTTGGCCAGATGGCAGCGCATGGGGACAGGAGCTGCAGGGCCCCGCTTGGATGCTATTTTAAGCTCAGTTTTACTTTAACCTTTGCTCAGTGCTGTTTTCCCAACGCACTGAACTAGTGCCAGTGAGAATCAGGCCTACGTGGGTGGTGGGGTCCTGGTCTCCCCAAGCTGCCATAAGGTTCTTTTGGTTGGGCTGTGCCAGAGTGAAATACCTGTCAGCCCCTGAGCCCCCTGTTCCCACACAGCCAGGGGCCGCCTGGCCCACCCGGGTAAACTAAATATCTGCAGCCCTATGTTTTATCCTCCCCAAATACCTTTCATCTAATCACAGGCCTGACACACCCTGAACATCTGAGTTCCTCTCATCAGCTGTTCCCCTGGATGGGAAACCCACATGAGGCTAGGAGACCCCGAGCAGCCAGCCCCAGCCAAGCACCACGGGCTGCCATAGCCAACCAGCCTGGGCTGCGTGGGGAGCTGGTCCCCAAGGGCCCTCGTGCAGCCACAGATGGTGGCTGGGCACTGCTGCCCCAGGGAGATGGGGCAGGATGCGAGCACCAGATGGGGATTCCTCCAGGCAAGCTGGCATTCCAGCTGAGGAAAACAGCCCTTTGGCGCATCCTCTCCTTCACCGCTCGCTGCTGTGTCTGGCAGCTCTACAGAGACGCCAGCCAGGGCTGGACCAGCTGGGCCGGGAAAGGCCGATTTCCCCCGCCAACACTGCTTCCTCCCAGGCTCCAGTACCTTCAGGATGAGGTCTCCCTCCTGCAGGCAGCCGCGCTTGGCCGCCAGCCCGTCCTCGGAGATGTGCTTGATGAAGAGCTGGCTCCCCAGCTTCAGGCCGTACTCTGTGGCAGAGAGAGCCCATGATGGAGCTGGGTGGGCGCAGCCCCTCCTCACCACCATTGAGCCCATCGCTGCTCCTGCGGAGGCGCTTGCGGCCCCAAAGTTGAGCTCTGGGCTGAGGCCAGGTGGGCTTGGTGCACACAGCGCCCTGCATTGCCCCCTCTCTGCATGCCTGACGCTGGGCACAGCCACCCACACAGGGTACACAGGGGTGGGACACAGGGGTCACGACTCGGGTGCAGAGGGAAAGGGAAGGCCCTACCCTCGCTCTGTTTCTGCTTCACCAGCACCGACGTGACCGGCTTTGGCAGCACCTCCTGGCGCGGCAGCCACTTGAAGCCAGACACCAGGGCCAGCCCGTTGGTGTCCCCGTCGTGGCTGAAGCCATTCGTGGAGCGGTGCCTGTGGTAGCCCCCATGATTGGAGCTGCTGTCTGGACTCTGCCTCCAATGGCTGCTGTCCTGGCTTCGCCACCGGCTCCGGGACGTTGATTTGTGATGGCGTCGCTCGTCCCGGTGGTGCCCAGAGCTCTCACTGGAGGAGTCCCCGTCATAGCCCTGGCTGTGGCGCAGGTCATCCCGGGAGTGGTGGGTGCCAGATGTGCGCAGGGCTGCCTTGGCGCCACGGCCCTCGTCGTATTCCTCGTCCGAACCGCCCCGCGGGGCCTCACGGCTCTTGCTCACAGGCAGCTGAACCTTCCTGGGCCTCTTGAGCGTCTGCATGTGGAAACGGAGCAGGACAGCGGGTGAGCAAAGCTGCCTCTGCCAGGAGACGTTTCTGCAGCTTTTTCCAGGCCCACGATGAGAATCAGGGCCAAGAGGGAGCAGAGGGATGTCCGCAGCCGCTCAGGCTTCATGTAGCCCCTCTCTGTGGGTGCAGCCACGGACCCTCCTGTGCTCCAAGGGCAAGGGGCCATGGCCAGACCAGGGAGGGGGATTCCCCTCCTGGAAGATCCCATCTGGAGGCTGCTCCTCCAGTAACCACAGGGTTGTCAATCACCCCTAACGTGGCCCAACAGTGGAGCTGCTCAGTCAGGCATCCCAGAGATGTCCTGGGACATGGGAGAAAAGCACAGACATGGCAGAATGGAGAGGAGCAGACAATGCCTTGAGTGATGCCCTGCCCTGCTATGGCCACACTCACAATGTTGGCGATCTTGCCACAAGTCTTAAGTGTCTGGATGGCGAAGGAGGAAGCAACATTCTCCATGGAATGGCCATTCACCATCACAATGTGATCCTTCAGCCTGCGGAGGAAAACACGACCTGTCTTGGACCCAAATGGGAGCAATTTGCTACCCTTCCTGTGCCCAGCTGTTGGGAGCGATCCCTCTCTCCCTGCATCCCCGCACACTCACTGGAGCTGTCCGACCGCTGGTCCCCCAGACACCACATCCGAAACGAACACGGCTGTGTCCCCTGTCGTCTTGCTGGGACGGTCCCGGCCTCCAGAGACAGCAAAGCCAAAGCCTCGCTGAGGGTCCTGGCGTGGACGGGCAGAGATGCATGAGGGGGAGCGGGTTCCAGGCAGAGCTGGAGAAGGAGCTGCTTCCCCTGGCAGAGCCGTAGCTGCCCGGCACCGCGCTTACCTTGCTCAGCGTCACCGTGTGCTGCTCCCAGATCGTCATCTCCTCCATGGCTGCAACCTGCCGGTGAATCAAGGGAAGATGGTCAAGGCAAATGCGAGGAGGGATGTGGGATCCCCACAATGGGCTGCAGCAGATCCATTGCCCAGAGCCGCCCTCAGGCTCAGGCACAGACCTTGACCGTGTTAACGAAGCTGTGGAGCCTGCATGGGGCGGGGACGAGCGCGGTCGACGCTTTATGGCCTCTATCACAAGGGTTGTCTGGGCACGGGAAGAACAGGACGCACAAGGGTGGCCGCCGTGGTGGCAGGTCACGCCCAGCCCAGCCAGCCCTGGCCCCACAACACAGCTTGGCCCAACAGTGGGAAGGGGCTCGGTGCAGCCTGTGGGACAGGCACGGCGCAGGAGTAAGGAGCCAGTAGCAGGGATACGGGAAAGGTCCTGTTTTATCCGTGCATGTGTTGAGGGAATCGTGGCGCAGCTGTGAAGTCACCGCTAGGAAAGGGCTGGGAAGCTGGCGGGCTCGGCGCAATGCCACCAACGCCTCCAGGTCCTCCCACTGTGGGAAGGTCACAGAGACAGGGAGGACGGCACTGGGTGGTACAACCACCGCTCACCACCCATGGCAGCCACGGTGGTGCAAAGACCCCAAAAGCTGCACAGCCCCAAGCAAAGGGGCTTTGGTACCAGCAAGAGACTCCACGAGCAGCACGAGCCTTCTGAGCAAGCAGAGGGGGACTCGCGCGACCCGTGACACCAGCTGCAGAGGAGAGGGGGGTCCCAGGAGTGGCCTTCGGCCTCGCTGCGGGGGGCCTGTCCGCCAGGGGCTTTTGTCCCATCTTTCCTGCTCCCCTGAGACCCTGTCCCATGGCCTCCTGCAGTCACTGCAGCACCAAGCTGGGGACCCCGGTGCGTAGCGAAGGCCCCGAGGAGGCCGCGGGGCCGGGGACGCACCTGGAAGCGCACAGCCATCGCCAGCGGGGCCGCGGGGCTGGGCCCAGTGGCAGCGTGGGGCAGCCGCCGCTTTGTCTGGCTCCCGTCTCCGGGGCTTCCTCCTACCGGTGATAGTGAGGGTGGTGGTGGCCCTACCTGGCGTCCCGCCCCCGGGCTGGCCCCACCCCCTGCGAGGCACCTGCCCTGTGCCGGTTCCCAGTGGCGGAAGATCCCACATGCCCATTCCCGAGTGTTTGGGAAGGAGGTTGGTCCCTGTGGAGCCCAGCTGCTCCCAGGGACCTCCCAGCCGAGGTCTGGGAGCAGGTTTTGACCCAGGCGAGTGAACGCGAGAGCCCTCATGGAGGTGGGTCGAGTTGGAGCAGATCAGGCAGCTGAAGTGGCTGGTGCTGCAGCAGCCACCCCGGCTCACGGGTTGCCTTTGCACCCCCAAGCCACAAAGAGGAGCCACAGGTTCGAGCAGATCCTGGACATCCCCCACGGTGATGGCTCAGCCGCTACCCCCACGTGCCAGCCCTGGAGCCCCAAGCGGCTCCCGCTGCGACCCCGTCACAACCCCCTCTCCTGCTGCCTCGCAGGGCTCCCCAAGCCCCCACAGCAGGGACAAGGTGCAGGCGAGGGCGAGTGCTGCGACGCGACAACCCCCAAGGCTGCCTGCTCTCTCCCCCGAGGCAGCCAGAGGAGCCGGCTCAGCCGGTTTCCCTGCAGAAACCGGCACCTGCCGAAGTGGCCCCGCCAGGAGAGGCAGCACCAGGGCTGGGTCCCCTGCCGTGCCCGGCGTGTCCAGGGCCGCTCCACGGGTGCCAGGCCGTGCCAGGGGCCGCAATGTGGCCAGGACACACTGCCCGAGGCAGGCTGGCTGTGTCGCGGGTGACTTGTGGGCACATGGGGGATTGGGTGTTTATTGGGACACTGGCAGCCCCTGCCCCACAGCCATCGCAGCACCAGGACCCCCTGCCTAGGGCCACAAGGGGTGACTCGGCTGCTGCATGAGCAATTCCATGGCATTGTCCCCGCGTCCCAGCACTGAGTGGCTTGTCCCCCGTGCGGTCCCTGCCACACCAGGGTGGAGCCCCCACTTCCTCGAACAGTCCCCGGCCTCTCTGCCAAACCACCCCGCTGTGCCCCACAAACCCATGCCGGGCTCCCCAGGGCCTCCACGCTCTGGGAAGTCGAGTTAGGAAGGTGGGAGCCATCCCGGGTGCAGATGTGCCACAACAGAGGCCCATCCTGCAACCCCAGGTGCCTGAGCAAGGCACTGGCCCCAGCCCCGGGTCTCCCAGCCTCGGGCAGGGGCACTGGCAGCGACACAACTCGTTCCCAAGCAGGGGCGGGGCTCTGCCCCTGGCCCTGCTCAGGGATCCCAGAACCAGCCCACAGGCTCAGTCCTTCCCCCAGCTCAGTCCCCACAACCGGGACAGGAGGGTCCCCAAGCCACCCCATCCCTGCAGACGCTGCTGGGGAGGACTGAACTGTGGCCAATTCCCTAGTGGAATCAAGGCTGGGTCTCCGTCCCTGTCCCCGAACAGAGCCTGAAGGTTGGCACTCACCGAGTTGTGGCCGAGCCCGGCCGGGATTGCACCAGGAAGGAGCCAAGCGCCAGGGCTGGTGGCAGTGGTGTCACTCCCAGGTGCTTTGCGTAACCCTTTGCGGGCCAGGCGCCACCTGCCAGGAGGGAACGAGCGGGAGGTCACGAGGCCCTGGGCAGCTTCCCAAGCGCAGGAGCAGTCCTGGGTGACTGTCCCTGTCCTCCCAGCACTGGCCATGACCCCTCTGAGCTTGCGGGCTGCACAGGGCACTGGGGGCAGCAGCACCACAAGTGCAGCGAGTCCTGCCCCAGCCTGGCCCTCCCCAAAACCCCCAGGACCTCTCCCCTTTCCCCTGCCCTTCCCTGTGCTGCCGGGCCCCTCCGCTCTGCCCTCGCACCTCGGCTCTAGCCCATGGCCGTTCCTCCTTCGGCCAGGCCGCTTCCCCACGGGTTTGGTGACTGGAATCAGCTCCACACGTTGGCTCCTGCTCCGAGGCACTTCCGGGCGAGGCCGGTACCGAGACCACAGGAGGTCCCCAAAGCCCCACGCGGCGGTGCTGTGGGGGCGCCACGTCCTCCTGAACCTCCTGCCAAGCAGCCTCCATCCCGGAGTCGGAGACATGAGCACGCAGAGGCGCCGATTCCACCGCTGCCCTGTCGAGACGGTGTTGCAGCCTCCCCAGGGCTAGGCAGGAAGCTCCAGCCTCCTCATCCTCCTCATCCTGCCTGCAGGGCACGTGCTGCCCGCCCCGGCACGCGACGCGGCCTCCAGCGCCCCGGGGGCGGCAGACGCACCCTCATTATCATTCCTGGATGTGCCGAGGCCAAGCGTTTCCCAGAGCCCTGCTCAGGACACGCTCGTGTCCCCATCCCCTCATGTCATCCGCGTCACTGGGGTCCCCCTGCACCTCTGCCGGGGCACGGCGGCCCGTGCGCTCGGACGGCCCCGCGGGCGGGTCGCGGTCGC